>MU225664.1:223219-239345 GCA_018584345.1 Thuja plicata | reverse complement strand
GAAAGAGGGAAGATAAGTCCTTCTGGTTAGGGCCTGAGAGTAGCCCTAAGGAGACTCAAGTGTGAGTCCAGAGAGTCCTGAACTGAAGAGGATTCCAAGTGAGATTCCTAGAGTAGAGTGGGAATTTTAGAGAGTTAGGTGACCTCCCCATCAGATTGATTCTAGCCATTTTCCATATTGTCAAGTTGCTTCTCTTGTTGTTGGTCCCCTTGAGGAGGGGTCTGCTCTATTTTCCCCTTGTAGTGGAGCCATAAATGACAACATAGCTTGGACTATTGTTGGTAGGAGGAAAGGCCATACTTCTCCTCATTCTCTTTCTTTTATTGAGAATGAGAAGTATTTAATCTAGGGTTGGGAACCTTGTTTCATGTCGGTTCTCTACGCTCATCAAAAGATTCTTAGTTTTTGTGATGTTCTCCCAATCTCATTGATGGAGAGACTCTTTATGCTTGATCGATTGTTATTTTTAGTGTAACAATTTTGGCCCCTTTCTTAAATTTATCTTAATCAAAAATAGGTCTCAATAGATGTAGGTTAGGAAGGTTTGAAGACTTTTCTTGTGATTGATCTAAGGCATTCTACTCTTCCATAAGTTCTAGATCCTATCATTTCAATCCTTCATAAACTCTAGAAACAATGGGATGAGGAGAGGGTTTAAATCCTTTTATAGCAAGGGATTGGAGAAGGGGTGAATGTTGGAAATCTAAATCACTTAGCCTTAAATAGGCACTTGTCTAGTCTTAGAAAACTGCAATAGAATGGTACGGTTGAAAGAAATAATAGAAAAATTCAAGAAGATACTAGAACAAATGATGAATGAAGTAAATTGGCCAAAAATCTACTGGAGAGAGGCAATAAATACTATAGCATACACACTTAACATAGTGCATATTAGAAGAATATTCAAAAATACATCTTATGAGCCATGGTATGGAAGGACTCTAGAATATTTTAGAATGTTTGGAAGTAAGTGTTATATTAGAAGAGATGAAGATAACTTGGGAAAGTTTAATATAGGAGTTGATGAAGGTATATTTCTTGGCTGCTCCACTAAAAGAAAAGCTGAAAGATGTTACAACAAGAGACTGAGAAGGATAGTTGAAAGAAAAAATGTGAAGGTTGATGATGACATTATGAATAATGTAAAAATAGAAGTTGGATATAAATCAGATAAGTCAACTGGAAAATAGGAAGAAGAGAAGAATGAAGAAAAAGTAGAACACAATGACACAACAGATGCTTTAATAATTACTCCTAAAAAACCTAAGTATGTACAGAAGAATCATTCAAATAAATAAACAATTGGAAATAAGAACAAAGGTGTTATCACAAGAAGAAAGGTTGCTGAGGAACTAGTGAACTTGTGCTTAATTTCAAAAATTAAATTGAAGACTATGAAAGAAGCTTGCAAGGATCAACATTGGATGAGATCTGTTAGAGATGAACTAGAATAGATTGTTAAGAACTAGACTTGGGAACTTTTCCCAAGACCAGATGGAAAGAATGTGATAGGAACTAAATGGATATTCCAAAAAAAAATAGGTGAAGATGGACATATAGTAAGAAATAAGGAAAGGCTTCTATGTAAGACTACTCACAAGTGGAAGGAATAGATTTTGAGGAAACTTTTGGTCGGAAATAATAGAGGCTATGATCTTTCTAACTTTTGCAACACATAAGGACTTCAAGGTTTATTATATGAATGTGAAATCTACATTCCTAAATGAAGAACTAAAGAAGAGGTATAAATCTACAAATTGAAAAGGGCACTATATGGATTGAAGAAAGCTCCCAGAGATTGGTATGAAAGACTAGATAGGTATTTACTGAAGTGGGGATTTTAAAAAGGTATTTTTGATAGAAATATTTATTTTAATGTTGAAGAAAAAATGAAATACTAATTGTTGTAGAGTATGTGGATGATATAATCTTTGGAGGAAACAACAGTATGTGTAAAAAGTTTGTTGATGTGATGCAAGAGGAATTTTAAATGTCTATGATTGGGGAACTAAATTTATTTCTTTGGTTATGAGTCAATCAAAAAAATCATAGTATTTTTATTTCACAATCTAAGTATATTAAGGAACTATTGGGAAATTTTAGAATGAAAAATTCTAAACCAATATGTACTCCTATGGCTACTAGTTGTAAATTGAGTAAAGATATCGAATATTCTAAGACTGATGAGAGTATATACAAATAATTGATTGCAAGACTATTATATTTGACTTCTACTAGATCAAATATCATTCATGTCGTGTGTCTTGTAGCTAGATTCCAACAAGATCCCAGAGAAACACATGTTGCTGCTACAATAATAATTTTCAGATACGTGAAAGGAACTGAAGACTATGGATTATGGTATCCCAGGAAACTTGACTTGACTTTGATTGCTTATATCAATGCAAATTGGGATGGTTGGCTACATGCATTTTTTTTGAACCTTGGTTGGCTACTTTGTCAAGCAAGTAGTGGGATTTGGTACATTTGTCTACCAAAAAAGATGAATATATTGCTATTGTATCCTATTGTACACATGTATTATGGATGAAACAATCATTTAAGGATATTGAAATACTATTTGATGAGCCTACTTATATCCTTTGTGAAAATGATAATAGAATAAATATTTCAAAGAATATGGTACTACATTCAAGGACAAAACACATTTAAATCTAGTATTACTTTCTAAGAGATAATGTATTGGAGAATGAAGTGAAACTTGAGTATGTACATAGAAACTAAAGAAATGTTGACATCTTTACCAATGCACTTTCTAAGGATACTTTTGGGTATCTCCGAGAGAGATTGGGCATTATTTCCCCTTCTTTTAAGTACTTGATCATATAGAGATGCATTAGTTTAGTAAAATTCATGTACAATCTTAATTTGGACTAATGGTAGATGATTACTCTCCGGGGATCTAATTGCATTTGTGAGTTGATATGTGTTTTTTAGAGGGAGCTAAGCATAATGATCAAGTAGCTTTGGGTATAACATTTTCCTTTGATGTCAAAGGGGAAGATAATCAGGCATGTGAGAATTGTTATTTGGAGAGAATCAGGCATGAGAAAGTTGTTGTTGATGTGTTTTCATCAATGAAAAAGAGGTAATTGTTGCAAGTTTGAGCACAATGATAAGTTAGATGAATTATTGATGTCAATATGTTGTTGTTGTCACTAGTGACTAGTTGTTGCAAATGTTATTAATTTTTTTGTGTAGTGGTGTTGAGAGATATGATTTGCATTTATTCCATATTTCAAATCTATTCACACAATTTGGATATGTTGTTAGGAAATGTTTAAAGATATTATATTTATGATTTTAGGTTTCAAATAACCATTCAGAGGAATTGGTGTTCACCAATGTGTGGCAATGTTTGATAGAGTTTCCAGTGAGAAATGCATGCTCTTCATTTCTCCACTTATTGGTTTATGATGTTGAGGATTTGTAATTGTGCTTATAGTGATTGTATCTCTTTTCATTATTGTTTGTGCAATTTTTTGTTTTTTGGAAGCATGTGTTCAAAGTCTAATGGTGTTTACTCTATGTTTGGATGACCTCGGGTGTTTACACTTTCACATAAAAATCCCTGGTCAATGAAAGATTAACGTGTATGTTGTATTTTTGGTCTTAGCTAAGATGTGATGTGGTCCACTTTTCATTCCTTTCCACCATGGGAATGCTTAAGTGTTGACCTAATTTTAATTATGTTTGGTGAAGATGCTTAGCTGACCTTAGAAGGTTTTTGAAAGTATGAGGATGGTATAAATAAAAGACAATTTGTTAATAAGAGGTGTGTGTGCAATGAGGGTGTGTGAAAGAGAATCTATCCTATTGTGTGCATGGATATGAGTTGTTGCAAAGTATTGTGATATGCCGTGTGAACTTTCATGTGTTGGCTATTGGAAGTAGTGAGAAGAAGGTATCAAAAATCTTTTAGTCAAGTTGCAGAGCTGAATCAATGGTAGATCTTTTGTCTTTTATTATTCTTCATCTGGGTAGTGATCCATCCGTTAGTGAGCCTTATTTCAAGTATTGAACCCTCTGGGAATGAGCCTTTTTTCAATAAATCATTCTTTGTAAAAATCACCTTAATCGGTGTCACCCTAACAAATATTTATATAATTAAGAATTAATCTTATCCTTGGTTTTTCCCTTAACAAGGATTTCCATTTAAATCTGGTGTTTCATTGTGTATGGTGGTTCTTTTGTTTCACATCTTCCTTTCATGTTTACATTATTTTGTGATTAAAGATTAATATAAGTTTTTGTGGATCTGGTTAGGGAGAAAATTTATAAGTTTCCTAGACAATTAATTCACCCCCCTCTTGGTTGTCTTGCACATTTAAAAAAGTAGTATATGGTCATCCATGATTGAAGCTTTTATGAAGAGATATTAAATGACACATAGAATATCAACTCCATATCATCAACAAGTGAATGGTCAAGTTGAAGTTACTATTAGAGAGTTGGAAAATATTCTTACTAAGATTATTTCATCAAGGAAGAAAAACTGGTCTAATATATTAACAAAAGCATCCTTGGCTTATAATACAACTTGGAATACAACAATTGGATTTAATCCATGTGATCTGGTATGTGACAAGACACTCGCCATGCCTATTGAGTTTGAGCTTGAAACCTTAAGGAAAAAAATGGATGTGTGAATAGAACTCTCTAAATATGAGAAATCTAAAATTATATAGTTGAATAGATTGGATGAAATGTGAATGGAAGCACTAAGCACAAAATGACAAGAACATTGTGAGAAAAAAATAAAGAGTAGGATACTGGGCATTATTATTCAGTTTCATATTTCAAGAATTTAAAGGAAAGCAACACACAAGAATATTGTGAGAAAATAATTTAAATTAGGAGATTGGGCTTTGTTATCTGATTCCAAATTTTAACAATTTAAGGAAATAAACACACAAGATGGTTAGGTCCATATGAAATTGAGAAAGTGTTTGAAAATGGTGTTGTCTAGTTATTATCAATAGATGGAGAAATAAGGACAATATTGGTGTTGTTCAACTGGTACCAATAGATGGAGAAAGAAGGACAATGTCGGTTAATGGACATCATCTCAAGATTTATCACAAACCAACATCAAAAGAGGTATTCCTAGCAAAATTCTAATAATGGGTTGAGAATTTCATCATGGAAGATATCACTTCCATGATTTTAATGTGATGCTCTCTAAAATCTGTTAAAAGCATTAATAAAGAAAATACAATGCAAAGTAGAAATGGTGGTTTATCTTCTAGGAGAAAAAATTAAGGCTAATTGAAAACCAAAAAATGGAAAGACTAAAAACTAGATATAAAAGTTCATATCTTAAGAGTAGGTTAAAAAATAGCAATGTAAACCTTACTGTGATCAACTTATGTTGACTCTAGATATCTTTTGATGGTTTCAAATGAATAAGATTTATCCTGAAAAAGAGGAAGGATAATTTTGGATAGGTTTTCTTGGCTTTGGATGAAGAGAAAAGATTAACACAAGATAAACAACTTTGGATCATTAAATACAGTTTCACAAATCCCATTCAGGGATGAACTTCAAGTAGCTTCTGAATGATGAATTAGTTCTCTTCTCGTAGTAAGTTGATCAAGGAACACTCGATAGCTCCTAATCGAATATGAATTAAATGTTTTTCACCTCTAATTGCAATATGTGTCAAATAGAAATTTATTATAAATATATTCCATTATCCAAATCTATTTTGGGTCCCTATGTCACAAAAGTCACTATCTTAAATCCCCCATGACCTCATTCAACTATTTTGGATCCTTGTGTCCCAAAAATACATCATTTTCTACATTAAAATATCAAACTTTGAAATCCTTTTTCTCTCCATCACTCTACCACCCTTCAAGGTGTGTGCCAATGTTGATCTTGCAAAAAATTCCACTTCTACAAAAACCTTCCAACACCTATGTTCAGTTCTTTCATTCCTCCTATCCAATCATCTACATAAATCCATACCCCTTTCCATCTTATCATCTATTTCATTTTCCTTTACCCTCACCCTATCAAAAATTTTTAGGATACCTTCGATAGACATGATCCATTATAGCACAAATTTTAAGAGTACTATACAAAGAACAATATGCTTGATTCCTTCTTCCATATCTTATCATGTATCCATTATCTCCCAAAATGTCAAAAAAAAGACAAAAAGAAAGAAAGAAAGAGTAAAAAGAATTAATAATGCATCCTTTCTAATTTACCTTATCTATCCTCACCCTTCAATCCCTATCCATTATCTTACTCCAATTCTCCATTATCACCGTTGATCTTTCTTATCCTATTCATATCCTATCTCCATCCTATTCAAATTGACCCCTTGATCTTGAGAAAAACTAAGGATATGAAATGTACAACATGTTTTCAAAAAAAGCTTGACATTTCCATTCTTTTGGATCACATGAAAATTCTGATGGACTCCATGCCATCACCTTACATTTCCATATCCAATTCCCTTAGCTTTTTAAAACATGTTATCACATCATGAGATAGTCATTGAAAATCACATAAGCTTCCTTGATCCTTCACTTATCTTTATCTAGCCCATCATTTTATCGAGCCTCTCATAATGTTTTTTTTCCTTTCTAGATATTAGGGAAAAATAAATATATCTTGCTAAATTCAAAATATTAAAAACATTTCCAAAATATCCAAAAAATTAACACATTTTAAAAAATTAAAAAAACAAAAATGTTTTCAAAAATCTAAAAAAAATCTAATTACCTATCTCAGAAACAAACATTTTGAAAAAATATATTCAAAATATTGAGCTTAAAAAATCATGCATCAATAGACAAACTATTAAGTTAGTCTACAATCTAATCAATCAATTGCATAATCAAAATTTGTAATCCTTATGAAACTATCTTTTGTGTTTATCAGGCACTATCACGATCTATCATGTGTCTTATATATGATTAATTCTTCCTGAAATTAGATACCTTGATCATTTATCAACTTATAAAAAACACTTAATCTTTGGCAAGAGATCTACATGGTTGTTGACTTGTTTGGTTAGTGAGTCTTATCTTTTGTTTTATTTTATCTTTTTATCTTTGGTAACATGCTTTCTATGTTGTTCAGTGATGTATTTGACTAGAGAAGCTATGATGGGACATAGTCACTTGATTTTAGCATGATGACTCATCTTAAGACATGATTATCTAAGATCATTGAGGACATATGGGTCTACTGTGAGCAAGGGCATTCCTTAATTGAAAATGGTTTGTGAGTCATCCTCGTTTTATCATACCTTGATGCTTGCATCTTATTGCCATAATAAGCTCAATTATTATGTATGTTAGTTTAAAAACACAAGTTTTCATCACTCCCTACCATCCATTGATCACCTTCATCTCCTTCCCATTCATTAAATATTCTATCCATAACCCCTTCTTTGGCCATTTATTTTATCATATCATTAATCATCCATCTTTCCTTTTGAGAGAACACCTATTTTCTCCTAACCCATATGTCCTCTCGAGGGAGTATCATCCTTTCTTTTGTTCCGATGATTGGAGAATCATGCTTGTAGTATTTATCTTTTTTCTTCTTTGAAACAATGTAAAATGTTGCATTATCTCAAAGAGGGGAAAAATTTAGACACCTAAATATGTCCTCATGGAATCAAATAAATAATCTTAATTCTTCTTTTAATCAAATGAATATTATTACTTATTTAATTAATTCACTAACTTATTATGATATTATTTAAATAAATATTCGTATTTATTTATTTAATTCACTAAGCCTTTTCTATCCTATGATTAAATAGATTCTCATTTATTTAATTACCCATTTACAATATTCCTCTTCTCTTATTTATGAAATAAATACCTTTATTTATTCCTTAATTTTTGTCTTTCTAATCCCACCAATCACCTCCACTCACATGGATCAACTCCACAAATTATAGGCTTGTGACAAATGGGACTTGTCTCTTCATTTGACTCTTCCACCTTCACATGTCTAGAAATTATGGAAATTTAATATTCTACCTACCACTCCATCTCCATCAATAATTTCCTAATGTCTTTTAATCTCTTTTATTCACAATATCCTCTACCTACTTTTCATGTTCTTACACATTATGTAATTCCCCGCCAGGGAACCCAAGAGAGATTAACCTAAAACATGTCACTATGTGTGCTGAATAATTTTTTTTTTTAAAGTTAACATAAAGAAACATACAATCATGCGGAAGTGATTACCATTTATACACATGTCTTACACTCACATAGATTACACGACTCAAGGGTTCCATGACGTTGAATTACTTAAAGAAAAACACAACTAATCAATATAATAAAAAATTCCATCTGATTAATCATATCAAGTACAACTTACATAACCATAAATACAACCCTCACGGATAACCATGAAACCACCATAAACTCACATCCACTACACATGTCATAGGGTATGTGGTAATCACTCTAAACTACTTACTATTATAATTTCCAAATTAGGTATCACATGCGATACACTAATACAAGATTACAATAATGAAATTACATAATAAATGATGAAGGAACATAAAGAGCTCATCCACAAAGGACCATCAAGCACCTGGTACAAGGACGTCAAATCTCAATGGATAAAGAATCACTACCACCCATCTGTGTAGAACCACAAAGGTCCACCCCACCATGCTGAGGAGATAACAACAGATCCCAATCGGATATCCAAAACCAACAAGACATAACCACTAAGCAAGGGATCCTGATAGCTCTCTAATTCGGTGTACTAATCATCATAAAAGGAAGACTCACTAATCCAGAGGCAAGTGACCATACATGGAGCTAATGTCCTCTCATACTGACAAGGCCACTAACTATGTCAGGTACCTCATAGGGAAAATAACATCTTCTCAACACCATCTTAGCCTATACTAGCACTCAAGCATGGGTGAGGATACATCTTATTAATCCATTTTAATATTCTAAATATGTCTTTAGTTATCACATATTAAAGAAAATCCATAAAAAGCAATCCAGTAGTCTCTTACGGACACAGAACTTATTGCAAGCCACCCCCTACTACACATCTAGGTAACCTACCCTAGGCTCAAAGATCATAACAGATCAAGCATAGGTTGCAACCCTAGTGTACCCCAAATCCAACATCCTACACAATCAGGAACGGTCACATATAGATACACACACAGGTACATAATCGAAAGGGTCATCATGATCAGTTCAGGGTAATATCTAACAACACACACCATGAAGTAACAGAAATATAATCACACCCCCCAGCCTCTATATACATCCTAGGTCATCTAATGCCCCCACAAAAATACATATAAGAAAAAGAGAACACAGAGATGCATAGAAATAAAAACGTCCTAAAGGACTGAAAAATGAACATACATGGATAATGTTTCTCATCTACTTAAACCATCTACATGCATACGATAAACTCATTTCATTCAATAATAGATCCAATTTCATGATTAAATCCAACACAATAAATAACATTGAAATTAACTCATTCGGTCCACCCCTAGCACTTGAATGGACTAATTAAAATAACCATTACAGTAGTTGTATCAACCTAACCAGTGATGTATTTCAATTACCTAATGACTTAAATAAAATATAGATTTAATTGATCAAAGATAAGGACACCATATATACTAGTCCCTCAACGATAATCTCCTAACACCATTAATGGAGAATTCGTATTCCACAAAAAAAGAACGTAGCTAATAATGATAATTTTAACAATTAAAATTAATATCATTAATTAAAAATCAATACTAATACATATTAATATATCAATTTAAGCTAACATTTAATATACTAATTAAAATTAATAATTACATGTTAACAAAAATCAACCATTAATACATACTAATGAATATTCAATAATTAACATAATCTAAAAAAAACTAAATTTAAATCTTTAATATAATATAACTAATTTACAAACTTTAATAAATTAAATTTTATTAACAAATTTAAAATAACATTAAAAAGAAACAATGAAAATTAATTTTAAACAACAAAACAAAAAAAAATAACAAATATAATCTATGGGGGAGCGGGTCCACCACGACCCCCACTCCCCAGTCCCAATGCCATGGGACCCGCCGGCTGCTGGCAGTCCGGCTGCCGAAGTAGTCTGGAACTGCTGCAACAGTACTGGCTGCGGTACCCTGTGCTGATACGCGGGCGGGGTTTGGTGGGTGGAGCCCACCGCCCCCCCCAAAAGTTTTATTAATTTTTTTTTCTTAAACAAATAAAATATGCGCTCACAGCACATGCTTTGCCCTTTTTTTAATTTTTTTTTAACAAATATATATATATTTTTAAGAAACCTTCCTTAACAAATTTTTTTTTTTTTTAAAAATAGATAATTTAATTATATTTTTTTTTGAAATTTCTAAAAACCGAAATTATAAAGGAAAAAGGGCTTTTTAAATTTTTTCCTTCTCTGGTAATTTTTTTTTAACCAGTCTGTACTTTCCAGGGGGGTTGTTTTTTCCAATTCATTTAATTTTTAATAAGCAAATACAAGGGAACTAATTATTTATTTTTCCCTATAGTTTAGACTATAGATAGGGTTGATTCTTTTGATTTCTAGGAGTTAAAGGAGAGACCTTTTCATGAACTTTTTGACAGCATAAGAATACTATGCCAAGAACATAAAAAGATGAAAATGTTAGATCTAAGCTCCTCCTAAACCCCGAAAATATCAAAACATCAATTAACCATAAATTTAATTTCTCCTATAGTATAAACTATACAAAGAGTTTAATTTTTTATTTTCTAAGAGATCTAAAGGGAATTTTTTCTCGAAATTTCGACAGCATAACCCTACGATACTAAGAATATAGAAAATGAAAGAAGCACAAATCTAGGGTTTCTAGAAACACCCAAAAATATAGAAACACCCATAAGCCATTTAAAGACCAAATTTAAGGGACATGCATTAAAACAATACAGAAAACCTCAGATCTATGAAATTGAATCCATACAAGGCAAATGAAACCTACCTTTAATCCAATGCAAGAAACGAAAGAATGTAGCTTGGAGGATGAAAGTAGATCTGAAACCCTCAAGCCCAATTCAACCACAGATCTGGCACAATGTAGATTCAAACACACACACACACACAAGCAATAGAAAATTCTGAAACTTTGAAATAACCAAGATCCACAACAATCCACAATTCTTCAAAAACCCCAAAATCACCAAGAGCTCTCCAATTCTCAAAAACCTGTTATGAGATAATGAACGACCAATTCCCCCTAAAGAGATTTAAATTCCCCTAAACATGCAAAGGTGAATGACAACTCCCAAGTCAATCCCTAACTTAACTCAACTTCAAAGTTGAAAGTAAATCCAAATTAATTAAATAAAATATGCTTTATTGCCACGACTCAAATTAGACTCCTAATTACAAGTTGAGATATTTTGTATTTGAAATACTTTTTCAACACAATTATGCACATGTAATTAATAAAATATTTAATTAAATAGATTAAATATTTATGTCACAATAATGCATGCAACTAAATATTTAATTATTTAATTAATCATATAAGCTCATACATATAGTTTTCAATTAAATATTTAATTAAATCAAAATATTCAAATATTTCAATTTAATTAATTATTTAAAATAAATTTAGGATATAATTAAATCATTAATTCAACTATAATCCATTAATTCACTAAACATGGAAAATACTCAATAATCCAAAAATCACCTGAAAACATAATCAAGCAATACACACACAAACTCAAGAGAGAGGGTATTCAAATTCTGTCAACCTAGACAAATCTGGATAAGGTAGTCATACCGAAACTCATCCTACATTAGGATGATTAGGCTTAGGTTAGGGTTTTGGATCTGTATGTTACCTCCCCTCTTTACTATTGAGATGAATATTTATGGGCACGCTCACTCCTACAAATTTAGGGAAGATGATGCCTTGTACCTGCAATCCTATTATCAAAGAACATGCCTGTACATACATAATATAATATTACAATTAATGATAGGGATCGGTCAAATGTGTGGATCTCGCCGAAGCAAGTAACTACATCTCTGTCCTCTACCACAACAACATGCAAACAGATACATAAACATGATAACCATACACATGCAAGTATGGGGTAAGTACAAGACAATCAAAACATAAATCATCACATCCTGATAATAATTATAACATCATAAACAATAGTCACCATCAACTTAAAGAATAGTAGCTCTCATGAAAGTAGCCTAAAATAATTTGGCCAATCAACTGAAACCGATGCCTAAAAGAGTATGGCATCACAAACTAAAAAGAAAAACATGAGTGGGTATTACATCCACCTCCCTAGGGTTAGGCTTGATCCTAGAAGCCCATAAACAAGTAGGGATATAAACCCCGTAATCTAGCTGCATTCTCCCAAGTCTCTAAAGACTCATCATTTGGGTCCCACTGGACCCTTACCTACTGTATGGTGTGTCCCTTGAGGGTGACACCCCGTTGCTCCAGAATACGTATTGGCTCCAAAGCCAACTACTCATCCTAGACTTGTAATGCATTCTAATCAAGTACATGCATAATGTCAGGTATATATCTCCTACGAATTGAAACATGAAAAACATCATGGATGCGTAAAAGACTAGGTGGCAAAGCAAGTCGATAAGCAACTGGTCCTATCTTCTCTAGGATCTCAAACGGTCCCACAAAATGAGGTGCCAACTTCGAACCCTTTCCATAACAGAATTGACTCTTCCATGGGCGCACTCTCAGGAACACTCTATCTCCAACTACGAACTGCCTATCCACCCTGTGAGCATTTTCATACTTCTTTTGTCTATCTTATGTAGTCACTAAATGCTCACGAATCCTCACTACCTACTGCTCCATGTCACGAAGCATCTCAGGACCAAGAAGAATATGGTCCTCAAATCTGTCCCAGCTCAAAGGTGTATGACAAGGATGACCATATAACACCTAAAAAAGTTCCATGCCAATGGAACTATGATATCCATTATTATACACAAAATCCACTAGGTATAAGTAGTCCTCCCGGTGAGTCTGTCTATCCATGACATACATCCTCAACATGTCCTCTAGAACCTGGTTCACCTGCTCTGTCTGTCCATCAGCCTCAGGATGATATGCTGAACTAAAATTTAGCTGAGCACCTAAATCATGCTGTAAAGATGTCCAAAAGGCTGAGGTAAAAATAGGATCTCGATCTGATATAATACAAAGAAGAATGCCATGAAGTCTCACAATGTCCTGCATGAAGACTCGGGCCACAGAAGCTGCTGTGTAAGATGACCTCATCGGTGAGAAATGAGCCACCTTGGTCAACCAATCAATGGTCACCATAATAGCACCATGTCTATGAGGAGTCATAGGCAATCCAACTATGAAATCCATAGATATGATGTCCCACTTCCAAGATGCAATGAGATTAGGCTGAAGAAGCCCTGCTGGATGCTGGTGATCCACCTTGACCTTCTGACACTCTAAACACCTAGCCACAAAGTCTACAATCTCCCTCTTCATACCAGCCCAATGATAAAGCTCTCAAAGATCTGCATGCATCTTCTTGACACCTGGATGTGCCGAATAGGGTGCACGGTGAGCCTCAGATAACACTAATGTATGCAAATCATCCAATGGTAGTACATAGGTCTGGCCCATATGACACAAAAGACCATCTGTCTCCAAAACATAATCAGAGAATCTACCCTCTAATGGTCTCCCTGACCCTATCTCAGTTTTCACCTCCTGATACAATGTATCTCGAGGAAGTGACTGGAGTATCCTACTCCTCAAATCCACACTAAGAGTCAATGCTAGAACTGCCTATCGCTTGTGACTCAATGCATCAGCAACCACATTCTCCTTCCCCTGAATATACTTTATCTCAAAGTCATATTCGCAAAGGAATTCCATCCACCTTCTCTGTCTAGCATTCAGATTAGGCTGGGTAAAGATATACTGAAGACTACGATGATCGCTATGAAGCTCAAATCGGTGTCCCAAAAGAAAATGCCTCCATCAAACCAAAGCATGGACAACTGCCACTAGCTCTAGATCATGAGTAGGGTAGTTGAGCTCGTGATCCTTGAGTTTGCGAGACTCATAGGCAATCACTCACCCATCCTACATGAGAACCACTCCAATACCCTCTAAAGATGCATAAGTGCATACAACAAAATCCCCCACATGATCAGGCACATCTAGGATAGGTGCACTGGTCAAACACACCTTGAGACTTTGAAAAGCCTGCTCGCACTTCTCTATCCATACAAACTTCTTCCCTTTCTGCTGAAGAGAAGTAATAGGATGAGCTAGCCTAGAGAAGTTCTGCCCAAGTCTGCGGTAGTATCCCGCAAGACCCATGAAACTACACACTTCAGACACACTAGTGGGTGTTGGCCACTCCACAATTGCCTGAATCTTCAAAGGATCTACCAAGTTACCTTCTCCTAAAATGATGTGACCAAGATACTGAACCTCAATCTGGAAGATATCGCACTTCGCCAGATTGGCATAAAGTTGATTCTTCCTAAGACACTCTAGAACCTACCGCAGATGCTCTTCATGCTCCTCCATGGATATAGAATAGATCAAAATATCATCTAGGAAGATGAGCACGAAGTGATCTAGGTACTCTCAAAACACTCCATTCAGTAAACACAAGAACACCGATGGAGCGTTCATCAACCCAAATGGAACCACTGTGAACTCATAATGTCCATAGTGTGTACAGAAAGCTATCTTATGGATATCAGCATCCTCAATCCGTAACTAGTGGTATCCTGACTTTAGATCAATCTTAGAGAACACCTTGGCTCCCTTGATCTGGTCAAACAAGTCATCAATACGTGGCAATGGGTACCTGTTTTTGTAATGCCCTGCCAGGGAACCCAGGAGAACTTAACCTAAACAAGACATAAAGTTCACAGAATAATTTTTTTTTAAAAGTTTACAAACAATAATAAATAACAATGCGGAAGCAACACAACAAAGTACAAGACATAAATGAAATACAACTCAACAAGGATTACAACTCTCGAGGGTTCCTTGACGTAGAATTACTTAAACAAACTAATCTACAATTACAATAATAAAGAACTGACATAAAGGTTACAAAATCTGAAACCAATAACATACATCATAATAATAATGATTACATATATAACTGATACCATAAGGTATACTACCTAATCAACATCCAATGCACAAGTCACAGGGTATGTAATAATACATAATAAATAATACAATGCATCCTCCAAGGATGATAACCAATATATACATAAGGTACAATTACACAACTCAAGTAACTGATCAAGTCTCCAAAAGACTATGAAGCTGAAACTGTAATAAGGAACATCCAAGCATGAAGAAGAATCCGTCGGAATCTCAATGGTAATAAGAACCACTACCACCCGACCACGTGGAACCAAAGGTCACCGTGCTGAGGAGATAGTACAAGCCCATCACAAAGGGTATACAACAAGAATACAAACAAGGCATACAAGACCTCATACACCATGCATAGGAAGATCCTAGAAACAACTCTAATCCAAAACAAGGTACACTAAACAACACCAGAGGTACTGAAACACGTAGGATAACCTAAGCTGTATATAGGAAGGTGTCATCATGTACATCGCATCCTTGAGTTATGACCTAGTAATACCATAATGGATTCCGGCACCCAAGTGACTATACACGGCATCAGTGACCTTTCATACGGACAAGATCACTAATGATGCTTGAACCACACCTCGAAGGGGGGTAAGCATCTACTCATCCTCCATCTTAGCCTATGTTAGCAATCAAGCATGGGTGAAGTGTTAATATTATTAGTTTAATACTAGGTCAGCCTAATTAGATTAATTATGCTATCACTTGTTACCAATACTTACAATAAGCAAATCTTAGCAGCCACTTGTGGGCTCCAGTACTTATTGCAAGCCACCTCCTATTATACAACCAGGTTACCTACCCTAGGTTCACAAAAGAATATCATAAAGGATAAATTGTAATACAAGTTGCAACCTGTCCATTCAGGTGCACATAGGTTCTCAACAACCACAAAACATCCATAGTGTCCTTACAGGA
>MU225664.1:173284-214075 GCA_018584345.1 Thuja plicata | reverse complement strand
TAGTTTTCAATTAAATATTTAATTAAATTAAAATATTCAAATATTTCAATTTAATTAATTATTTAAAATAAACTTAGGATATAATTAAATCATTAATTCAACTATAATCCATTAATTCACTAAACATAGAAAATCACTCAATAATCCAAAAATCACCTGAAAACATAATCAAGCAATACACACACAAACTCAAGAGAGAGGGTATTCAAATTCTGTCAACCTAGACAAATCCAGATAAGGTAGTCATACTGAAACTCATTCTACATTAGGAAAATTAGGCTTAGGTTAGGGTTTTGGATCTGTATGTTACCTCCCCTCTTTACTATTGAGATGAATATTTATGGGCACGCTCACTCCTGCCAATTTAGGGAAGATGATGCCCTATGCCTGCAATCCTATCATCAAAGAACACACATGTACATACATAATATAATATCACAATCAAAGATAGGGATTGGTCGAATGTGTGGATCTCGCCGAAGCAAGTAACTACATCTCCATCCTCTACCACAACAACATACAAACATATACATAAACATGATAACCATACACATGCAAGTATGGGGTAAGTTCAAGATAATCGAAACATAAATCATCACATCTTGATAATAACCATAACATCATAAACAATAGTCACCATCAACTAAAAGAATAGTAGCTCTCATGAAAGTAGCCTAAAAGAATTTGGCCAATCAATTGAAACCGATGCCTAAAAGAGTATGGCATCACAAACTAAAAAGAAAAACATGAGTGGGTATTACACATTATCCTTACCTACTTTTTGTTAGCATTATGATTTATGTTGTCAATAATGTCAACCTCTAGTGTGGCATTAATGTCATATTGCAAAGGATGGAAGGTTGTTGAGATTATGCTAAGTTTGTGAGATTAATTGAGGAAGAAAAATTGAAGAAGTTGTAGAAGTTGCTAAGGATAAGACATTGTGATTACTGATACTATGTTGAGTCTGTGACATTGATTGATGAACAATATTTGAAGAAATGGATAAGGCTATGATGTTGCTTCATGAATAAGATTTGAATAATGACCAAGGAATTTACTGAGGCTAGGACATTGATTAATGAAGAAGATTTGAATAATGATTAAGGAAGTTTTTAACTTATTTGGAAGAAGTATGACATATAAGAATATGCAGGAAAGAGTATTTGAATATCTTATTGTAGAATTCTTTGAGATGATGACTACTTGAAATTTTGGAATTTAGTAGCTATTGTGAATATTGAACTATCATTTTGCAGGTCCACAATTGATTATTAGACAAAGATTTGATGCACTGTTTGGATGACAGTAAGGTTGGTTAACAAGATGGTTTGGATAGGCTCAGAGAATGTCTTGCATGTCTCTACAATGGGATTTAAAGGTATTCAGTTTGGTGGACTTGGTTAGATAGTTTGTAGAACATTTTAGTTCATATATCTTTTGACAGTTTTCTCTGTAGGTGTGGATTTGTTTCCACATGCGCTATTTCATTGTCTGTGTTGGATTTTTATCAACTTAGCTATTTGTGGTGACTTGATTTGAATATTTTACGGCTATAAATTGAAAGGAAACTAAGTGTGCGGACAACAGTTCCCTACGCTAAACTCTTGAGAAGAGGATCGTGCAAATTCAGATTTAACCCTTATCAATTACAGAATGATAATACAATAACATGCATACATAGAAAAATGAGAATGACACAATGATTTACCCTGGGGAAAACCTTTTGGTAAAAAACCCCAATACTCCAAAATCTGCACAATGTATTAATCAAAACTACTACTATTTAAAATACACTTGCAATGCTATTTCTTCCAGGAGATAATCAACACTTGAAGACAAATCTGACAACATAAAAAAATCCCAACAGTACACTTACTTCACTTCTGATTCACAACCCTAAAAATGCTTATATCATGCACTTCCCTTTTTAGGGAAACTTCCAAAAGGCAGCCGTATTAGGGTTTTACCATTCTCTGAGAAAATAGGAACGCAATTTTTTTTTTCAGGGCGATGCCCTAAACCCAATGGTTGCATAAGAGTGTAGAGTACTCAACATGATCAGTTGCCACATGTCTTGCATGTCTTGACCCATCATTGAATCTTTCACAATTAGCTCTTACAAATATTAATGACCATCATAGGAGTCTGTCATAACCATTTCAGTCACGATTACCTTACACATTGTCCAAAGTGCTGACATTTGGAAAATAACCTCTACCATAGAAAAGGGATTCCTAGATCCACCTAGACCAAGTTTGATCATCCTTGTCATCTTCCAAGTGGAGTGAAAACACAACATGTCCACTCAACTAAATGACAGAACAAATATCAAAATTAAATACATTATTTGCTAACAATTAATTATAAAACAAATAATATCAAATGTAAGGAAATATACAAGGCTGAGACACCTTATTCCTAACATTCTCCCACTTGTCAAAAATCTTATAAGAGCCAAAGGAAATAACAAGATTTAACTGCTATAGGCCGAGAGGCCCATAGACTCCAAACACCATATGAACTATGTGCCCACATGTTTTATCAATGCATCCACAATATTATTTACTGTATCTACCTTCTCCAAACTTACCTTTCCATCCTCTACCATATCTCTCACAAAGTGAAACCGCACATCAATGTGCTTGGTTCTGGCATGGAAAGTTGGATTCTTTGCAAGGCAAATAGAACTCTGACTGTCACAACAAATTTTTAATCTGTCCTACATCAACACCAACATCCAAACATAGTCTCTTAAGCCAAATGGATTGCTTACAAGCATGAGTAGCTGACATGTACTCTACTTCTGTCGTGGAAAAATAGAGCACAGGTTGTCACTTACTCATCCAATTGATGGCACCACCAAACATAGTGAACACATAGGCACTGGTGGATCTCCTACTGTCAATGTCACCTGCCCAATCTGAATCCACAAACCTACAAATACAATTTGAACACGGAGCTCCAGAAGAGTTTCCATGATAGCATATGGAAAAATCTAATGTACCCTTCAAATATCTAAACACTCTCTTAACTGCATCCCAATGTACCTATCCAGGTTTAGGCATAAACTGACTTAGGACTCCCACTTCTTGGACAATTTCTCATCTAGTACAGACCATAGCATACATAAGGCTGCCAACTGCACTCGCATAAGGTAATTTTCTCATGTCCTCCACCTCACTAGGAGATTTTGGACAATCATCCACAGATAACTTTGTTCCCATAGAAATAGGAACACATAATGGTCTGCAATATGCCATGCTAAACCTGTCCAAAATAGACTTCACATACTTACTCTAACTCAACCAAAGTTTTCTGTTAGATATATCTCTGCTGATTTTCATTCCCAAAATATACCTGGCTGCCGCTAGATCTTTCATCTCAAACTGTGCTAACAACTGAGACTTCAAATTAGAAATCATACCCATACCCATCCCAATCAACAACATATCATCAACATATAATTCAATAATAAGAAGGCAATCATTGTCAACTTTGAAATAAACACAATGATCTGATTTTGATCTCAGAAGACCAATCGACAACACAAAGGCATCAAATTTAAGGTACCACATCCTAGGAGATTGTTTAAAACCATACAAAGACTTATTTAATCTGCAAACCAAAGACTCTTTACCTTTCTGAATATAGTTCTCAGGCTGTGACATATAGATCTCTTCCTCCAAATCACCATGAAGGAAAGCTGTCTTCACATCCATCTGTTCTACCTCTAAATCATACGATGCTACTAGAGATAACAAAATCTAATGGATGTAAGATTTGCAAAAGGAGAGAATATTTCACCATAGTCAATTCCCTCCACCTGTGAATACTCCTTTTCAACCAATTTGGCCTTGTACCTCTCAACACTGCCATCTACATAGAATTTCTTCTTAAACACCCATTTGCTTCCAATAGGTTCCCATCCTTTAGGAAAAGGTACTAGGTCCCAAGTTTTTTTCTTCTCCAATGAAGCCATCTCATCATCCATGGCCTCAATCTAGGAAGCTGCATCTTCCATACCTATAGCCTCTTTCACAGATCTAGGCTCATTAGTGTTTGTAATCAAGGCATAAGCACAACTGGAACCTAACATAGAAAATCCAAACGTCTCTGGTTGCTTTATTTCTCTCATGGAACTCCTCAAGGGCTAAGGTTGAGGTTGTTATACGTCTTCTTGTAAATTTTTAGAGCTGCTAGAGCTCTCCTCATCATCAGATCCATCATAGTGTCTTTGTTCAGTCTTCTCAGGGGTAGGAGGCAACTGAACAACATATTCTTTCATTTGTTTTTCATCTGGATGTAGCACAATAGGAGAAGGTGTTAGCTCTCTAAAAATAACATTTATGCTATACAACACATTACCAATCATAGGATCCCAAAGCTTGTATCCTTTCACACCAACATTGTAGCCGATGAAGATATATTTTACAGCCTTGTTTTCCAACTTAGATCTTCTCTCCTTAGGCACATGTGCATAAGATTCACAACCAAAAACAAGAAGATGTCTAACTGAAGGCTTATTACCATACCACACCTCCATGGGTGTCTTACCAACAAGAGTTGATGTAGGAGATCTATTAACTAGATAGTAAGCAGTGGCCACAACTTCAGCCCAAAACCTTTGTTCGAGGCCAGCTCCACTAAGCATACTCCTAGCCTTCTCCATCAATGTCCTATTCATTCTTTCTGCAACTCCATTTTTCTGTGGGGTATAAGGAGTTTTCTTATGCCTCTTAATCCCTCGTTCTTTACAGAATTGTTCAAACTATGCCGAACAAAACTCACCACCATTGTTAGTTCTCACACACTTAATTCTTTTACCAGTCTGATTCTCTACGAGAGATTTAAATTCCTTGAACCGACTGAAAACATGTGTCTTTCTTTTAAGGAAATAAATACATGTCCTTCTATTGTAATCATCTATAAAATATACAAAATATATAGATTTGGAGAGTGAAGGAACTTTAACAAGACCAAACACATCCAAATGGATAAGATCCAAAATACTAGAAGACTTGTGAGAACTGGAGTAAAACTGAACACAATTTTTCTTACCATAAACACAGTGTTCACAGAAGTCAAACTCGAGATTAAAATCATTTATCCCCTCAATGAGGTTTTTATTTTTTAGGGTTCTGAGACCCTTCCCACCAATGTGGCCAAATCTCATATGCCACAACATTGTCTTTTCTACAGGAAGTTTTCCTTCCAAAGTGTTAGCACCCTTAGGTACACTTGCTACACTACCATCGGAACCCATTACCATAGACTTCTTCACTGCTGGTTGAGATGGTGGAGATGAAGTGACTGCTACTCTCTTCCTTGAGACAGAAGAACTATTGCACTGTGAATTGCAAGCATCCAACTAAAATAGGGTACCTCTCCTAGTACCTTTCACGAGCACCATAGATCCTCTAATTATCTTACATCCTTCTTTCGAAAAAAGAAATTGCACATGTGCATCATTCAACATACTTACAGATAATAGGTTTCATGCCAAACCTAGGATGTGCATTACCTTTTTGATCCCCTTTACTCATCCATCAGGGAATCTGATAGTGACTCTTCCTTGCCCAACTATCTCTAGGTGAGAATCATCACCCAGGTACACCTTTCCACCATCAAACTCCTCATACTTTGAGAACCAAATTTGATGAGAGGTCTTGTGAAAAGAAGCACCCGAGTCAATCAGCCACACATCATCAAATGCATGAGTGGCCAAGGCTATGAAAAAAGCATCGCCATCTTCTTGAGATTTTTTATAATCTGAATCTGGGCTTTTCTTCTTCTTCTTTGGCTCTTTACAGTCCTTATGGAAGTGCCCAGTCTTACCATAGTTCCAACATGTTACCTTAGACTTTCCAGGAGTCTTCAATTTCCAATGGGATTTGGATCTACCCTTTTTAGACTTCTTGTCATTTTTCTTTCCTCTGTCTTTGGATCTACCACAAACAAAGGGCTTCCTTGGTTGAATCAGAGGTCTTTCTTTGCATCTCCTCAGATAGCAGTGAATACACCACATCATCCATTTGGAAAGTGACAATAGTACTCCCAAGGGCCATCACAAGATGGTCCCATGAATCTAGCAAGGAACATAGTAGGGTCATACATCGATCCTCCTCCTCCAGCTTGACACCGGTTGATGTTAACTGTGCAATCAACATGTTAAACACATTTAGGTGATCTAAAATGGATCCTCCTTCCTCCATTCTCAGAGAATACAACTTCTTTCTTAGGAAAAATATGTTCACCAAGGGCTTGGCCTGATACAGAGACCCAAGCCGTGTCCACAATTTGTTTGTGGTCTTCTCATTGAGAACATTCAGGAGAACAAAATCTGCTAGACAGAGTCTAATGAGACCCTTAGCTTTTTGATCCTTGAGATCCCAATCTTCTTGAGGCATGTTTACTGGTTTGATATCATTATCAACCACCTCTCATACATCATGGTCTACAATCATGTCTTCCATCTTGAGTTTCCACAACTCAAAGTTTGTGCCATTGAACTTTTCCACCTCCATTCTATTGTATGAAGAACCTTCCATCTCTTCCTGCAATAAGGTTATGAATACTCTACAAAAATACTCCCACTAAACTAGAGATTAGCTCAAAAAACCTGTACCCTAACAAATAAAACCAAAATTGGCCAGGCTCTTATACCAACTGAAAGGAAACTAAGTGTGCGGGAAACTGTTCCCTACGCTAAACTCCTGAGAAGAGGATCATGCAAATTAAGATTTAACCCTTATCAATTATAGAATGATAATACAATAACATGCATATATAGAAAAATGAGAATGCATAATGATTTACCCTGAGGAAAACCTTTCGGTAAAAAACCCCAGCACTCCAAAACCTGGACAATGTATTAATCAAAACTATTACTGTTTACAATACACTTGCAATGCAAGTTCTTCCAGGAGATAATCGACACTTGAAAAGAAATTTGGTAGCATAAAAATGTTCCAACAATATACTTACTTCACTTCTAATTCACAACCCTAAAAATGCTTATATCACGCGCTTCCATTTTTAGGGAAACTTCCAAAAGGTAGTCGTATTATGGTTTTACCATTCTCTAAGAAAATAGGAACCCAAATTTTTTTTTGAAGCAATGCCCCAAACCCCACGATTGCATAAGAGTGTAGAGGAATCAACATGAACAGTTGCCACATGTCTTGCATGTCTTCACCCATCATCGAATCTTTCACAATTAGCTCTTAAAAATATTAATGACCGTCATAGGAGTCCGTCATAACTATTTCAGTCATGAGTACCTTACACATTGTCCAAAGTGCCGACATTTGGAAAATAACTTCTACCATAGAAAAGGAATGCCTAGATCCACCTAGACCAAGTTTGATCATCCTTGTCATCCTCCAAGTGGAGTGAAAACACAACATGTCCACTCAACTAAATGACAATGAATATCAAACTTAAATACATTATTTGCAAACAATTAATTATAAAACAAATAATATCAAATGTAAGGAAATATACAAGGTTGAGACACCTTATTCCTAAGAGAAATTGGTCAAGGGAAGTTCTAAGAAACTTAAGATTATATTTATATGGAATTTTTTGCTTTTAATTGTGATACATGCTTCGAGAGTATTTTGAACGAACTAGTAATCTATTTTTAATGCATTTTCACACATTACTCTTGGGTCCAGGTTCATAAAAAGTTGTGATGCATATGGATGAATTTTATTATTTCAAAAGGAAATTTAAAGATGTATTGGGGTCCTATTTATCTCCTATGATGGACCACATTGAGTACATTGTTCAAGGTGACCGACCTTGTATTAATAATGATTATATTTTTATGGTGACCTCATTGATCTTTTTGATTGAAAAATCTCTATATATTTTGGAAGAAAGGGATGGGATGAGTATGAGTGTATATTAGGTATTTTTGAATTTTGTGATTCAAGTGGGAAGGCAATTTTATGCGAACAAGGTAGAACCGAGGTGCATGTTTCTAATTCATACTAGAAGGTCACTTCAGAAAATTGGGAGGTTCAATTATTTATTTATTGTTGGAACAGTGAGTTTTTACTAAAATATATATTTTTTATTTATTGAGGATATTGTAATCCTTGGTAGTTTGCCTAAATTGGTAGGGACAATGATTTTATTGGCTTCTGACTAAAAATATTGTAACCAGATATTTGGATATAGTGAGTACATTTCTCACTATGGTTTTTTCCATCTTAGTTTTTCTACATAAATCTAGTGTTCATGTGTGTATAAAACTATTACTCTATTTTCTACTTATTTTTGGTTGGATAAATTAAGATCTAAAATAGATTTGTTAAAGTTTTAATTGTGTTGATTTACACCCCCCCTCTTAGTACCTAGTAGTGTTCAACACTCTCTAAACCTAGCCACTCTCCTATCACCTCTTAATCATATCCCTTTATTTTTATGACACTTGTATAAAACAAGACTTTTTCCTATCATTTGAATCCCTAGTGCTTTTGTGATCCTCAACACTCTTGCATACTTGTGGAGAACTTATGTCCTTTCATACTTGTAATCTTTGAGAGCCATAGCTATCATGTTTCCATCTTATCATTATCATCTTTAATGTATTATTGCCTTCGTTCCATCATTATAATTTCTTTGCATCAATCAACCAAGCTCCATTCTTTCATATTCTTTTGTGCATGTGCTAACAAATCTGAGAGTACCAACATTTGAAATACAAAATATTGAAATATAGGAGGAACATAGATTCAAGCGTCTCTTGAGTGAATTAGTATAATTTTTTTATTCATGTTTGTGAATTCTAGATGAATTCCTTTATTGGACAATGTTGGTTTTACTTTGTGTACCTAGGGCTTACGATTGGTCTTAGTGGGTTCACAAGATAGGTTGTCAATTTCCACCATTGTCAATGGAAAATGTGAAAAAGGACATAAATGATTGCCATATTAATTGACATGTCATTTTAAAAAGTAGTAATCTTTCCTCAATAAGATTTTTTAAATCCAATGCACAACCTATGATGTCAAACTACTACCGCCAAAGCTAGTGAATGAATTAAAATATGTACTTGGAGAGGTGTGTGAATAGTCTAGACTACCAAAAGTAATTTTAGAAGAATGTGTAAAATGAATCAGAATGAAATGACATATGAAGAGAACCCAAATTGGTAACAAATTTCTAGTTTTAATTGCATTTATTTCAATTAAAAAATATAACTCGTAATTTGGGAAAAGCAATCATAACTTTAGTTTGAGTTATAAATGGTCCAAATTGCCATTTTCAAAAAGTGTTGTTAATATTTATTGAGATCTACAAGTATTTTTATGGGTAAATTTATTTGGGGGAAAAGGGTTACAAAAGAAAAGCTAAACTAAGGGATTACAAACTAGATTCTGAGATAGAAATATTGCTTGAGGAGGTCAATTGGTTAGATTGTGTAAGAAGATATATATTCAAGCTTGAATTTGTTGATGAATTTGTGAGAAATTTTCACATTAATTTCATTGAAGAGAGGATATATAATTGAATTAAAGGCGCATATAATTAGTGACATTTCTAGAATCCTAGCAAAGGGTGACCATGTTGGAAAAAGGAAATTCAATTTTGAGGAGTTGGTTGAAGAATTTCACCAAGAACTAGAACCAAAATTCGTATTGTAGAAGCATAATGGAAATATAAAAGGGTTGATCTAAGAAAATTTGAAAGAACCATGGGAAATGAAAGTTTTATGGTTAATGAATTTTTCACTTGTGAAGGGAAATACTGAAAGCTTCTAGGTCCTAAAATGTGGTTTCTCACTGATCTAAGATATGGAAATACTGGATCGTAGATAAGCTCCAATCTCCCTTCATATTGTTTTCCTAAATTACAACCATAATATCAAGGATTAGGAGTAGGGGAAGACTAATTAGCCATCATATTTTGATTCATTTGATTATCAAAAATAATTTCTGAAAATGGAGTTGGAAAAAAGGGTGGTTGAAATTCCTCTTGGGACCTACTAAACAGGGTAAGAGTAAGACTAAGAAAGAGTCAAAACTAAAATGGGTAAAATTTTAGTTAGGGAAGACATCTAGAATAACTAGGAGTAGCCCTAGAAAGTGTACATTAGAGAATATAGAAACTAAGTCAAGCCTTGTAGATTCCTCTACTTTACAAATTGACAATGGATTTAACCCTGAGGAATATATTTATTCATAGTAGTCCCCTAAATAGGTTCTAGATAAGTCATCCTAGCCGAGCCAAAGAGAAACCCCTATTTCTAAAAATGTCCCTTTTTTCCTTGTCACTAAAGAAAATATTGAATAGTAAACCCAAAAAGATGATGTTGACAAAACCTCTGAGTCAAAGAGGAAGCCAAACATGAGTCCCTTGTTGATAAATACCCAACATAACCTACATTCTTTGACATAGAGGATAATTCCTCAAAATAATTTAAGTCAAAATACCCTTCTCAGTTACCTATAAGTTCTCATTTTCAAGAATTACTCATGGGGAGTGAAGATAAGTTTGAAGTGGCTAAGTGCATAGAAGAAGTTGAAGCCTTATAATAATTTGAAGACAAAGAAAATAGCCAAGGAGTTTTAGCTTGTGAATAAATTCATTCACCTATAACTCAAGATCCCTCACCTCCACCTGCACCAAAGCATAAAAAATTACATTCACCGCAACCTAATTTTTTTTATAGGGAAGGTAAAGAACCGATATTAGAAGAGGAGGAGCCCTCACAGTATGGATTTAGGAGAAAGAAATGTAGTATGTCATGATGATTTTAAGATAATAGAAGGAGATGGAGGAAAACTAAAGAAGAGTCCTTTATTATGAAGAGGGTTTGATGAAAAATGAGGAAGATTTGGAACAAACAGTAGAAACTGCAGAACAAATTGTGCAATAGTCAATAAGGGGGTAGAGAATACAAGAAAATAGATAAGTGAGACTAAAGATGCACTAAAACAAGAAAATACACTAGATATCTCCAATGCGGAGGAAGTGATGAGATTGAAGGAGAAATTTTTGAGAAAGGGAGAACAGGTAAGGGGAAAAACCTCAAATATGATTATGAAGCTTCTACATCCATAGATCCTTCAAGGTCCATGTCATTAACTACAGTGAAATACAAAAATGAGAATGAATAGTTAAATAAATAATTGGAGAAAGAAAATAAAGAGTGAGATGATGATGATCATAGATTAGAAGATGTTGTGGAATTAGCATTTCCATTTTGGCCATGTGGAAACTATCATGTATGTATTCCCTTTTCATAAGAAAACATTTTATTAAGTTGAAAAGTAATCAATTGGCATTGAAAAAGAAAGTAGATTATAAAGATGATTTTGAATTTGTAAAGGAATTTATAAAAATTCATCCTACAATTCAAAATTAGATGTGTGAATTCTTGGACATCACAACTTCCTCATGGGATATTTTTCATATTCCTTCCTTAATTTTCATGTAGGGTAATAACATATTAGAGCCTTTGTGTCATTGTTTAAAATCCAAGTAGAATGGGAAGATAGGATAAGAAGATAAAACGGAGCCCAAACTAGGTTAGGCATTCCTAAAAAAGATGAATTATCTAATTCAATGACCTTCAAAGGTCAATTAATTGTAGGGGCCAAGTTAAGAAACATAGCTCCCATGTATGTAAAGAATTTGGAGAATAGTATTGCATTCTTTAGGGATGTTCAAAATCATATCCCATATAGAGCCCTAATTGCATCTAGGGAAATATTTAATTCCATAGATGTGTCACTAAGGAGGGATCCTATATCCCATACCAAAATTTACTAGAGAATGACAAGAGTAAGGGTAGTCATGGAAGAAATTGAGGAACAAGAACAAAATGGATGGAAATGAGTTTCATACCTCTGATTGTAATTATGCCTTCACCTCAGTTAGACAAACCAAGTCAATTGACAAGGTCTACATTGACTAACTAGTAGAGAAGAATAATAAAGTTTAATGGGTATACAATACTAAGAACATATGCATAATACACATGAAAGTTTTTTAGCATGGTAATCTAGATAGAAAAAATAAATAAGAATTTACTAGACCCACAACCATGAGCCCATTTTTGAAAGTAACAAGGGGAGGATAACAAGTCCTTAGTTTGATATTTTATTTACTATACTTTATGCACAAAACATTATGATGTTTTGAAAATTAATATATATATATAGTGATAAAATGAATACTCATTTGTTATCTATTTTATATTGTGTATAAATAATGAAGAGTTAAATTAGAAATATTATTTTGATATGAATATTTAATTTATACATTTGAATTGATGATTAATGCAATGCGATCAAGAACTTTGATATGATACTTCCTTGCCTATTTTAATGGATCATGTTTCAGTTTAGTAACATTGTTGTTTCATGAATTGGTGATTATTGATCTTTTTTCTTGGCTACATGGAGATCCTGAATGCTCCAAAACTCCCAAAATTTTTATTTCCAATCCACCTTTGAGTCAACTTTGTTGGATGCGTATGGGAACTCCCAATTCTACTACTATTCGATGAGGAATCTTGATTAGAAATTCTAATTCTAATTTATCTATTATGTAATTGTCACTTAGTGATGTGAGTTGGCACTCTTAAATTTTTAATTTCAAATAAGGGTATATCTACCCAATAGTTTCAGTAAGTTAGTACTGAGTTGATCTATTCCATTATTCTTAGTTTTATTTGTTTTGCAAGTTTGTAATCAACATTGTGTTGTACTCTCCTTCCCGGGCTCATTTGCATGCAAGTTTCAATAAGTTGATTTAGTTCTGGTGTTACAAGATCCTCTGTAGGAAGAGAAGTGCCTTCTCTCTTGAAGGGAGGTGATCTCATTTCAAGTTTCTTATTTATTTTCATTTGAATTAGATTATAGTTTTCATTATTTTATTTTCAGCATTTACAAATATTCATAGATTAAAATTGGTTATGTTTCTATATTTTGGATTATAATTTTTATCCCTTTACATATGTTTTAGTTGGATGTTGTTAGATCAAATTAGCACTATGTTTCAATATAAATTTTATTTCATTTCCACTAATTCTTCAGGTAGAGTTAAAGTAGATTTTAATGAAAAATATTAAATAGAATATTTATTGAGTTTTTCCATAGAATATTATTTACTTTTTTGCAATGTGTGCTCTTAGATTTAGAGTGTGCTCTTTCCATTATTGCAAGTGTAATATAGTTTAGTTCAATGCAAAGTAAAATTAGAGTTTACTTTCAACATGTAGTTAGTAGATTAGGATTAATTTCTGCAATGTGTAGTAGAATAAATAATTTCATGAACTATTTTTATGAAGCTATGTTCAATCAAAGCTGAGTAATTAGGAAATATATTAAGCTAGTCAATAGGAGTAGAAAAAGATAATATATAGAGCTATAGTTAGGAATAACAATCACATAGCTAGAATACTTGTATTTCATATCCAGACAGAGCCTAATTGATAGATATATAATAAAACTCACTACAAAATCCCCCCCCCCGAAAAAAAAAAGCCCTTATCACATTTAGCTTTAGACACATTGGTTCGATATAAACAAATTAAATGATGTAATTATTGTGAGAACAACAACCTCACTCATCACTTAATAAATAAAAATTTAGAACATTAGTTAATACCACTTAGAAATAAGAAAATAAAATGTTAGAATTTAAAGAATTCAATCACCAAGATCCATTGTATGCAAAATACCTATCACAAAAGCCAAGAATGGAGACACAACTCATAATGATCTGAAAGATGAAATATTCATTCAGAGAGAGAATAGAGGGAATTACAAAATAATTAATAATTATAAAGAGATGAATCCTTATAAAGGAGATCAAAAACCTAGAAGGTGGAGAAACCTAGGTTGCATGATAATAATTAATAAAGAATTAATTATTATATGCCTAAAGTTTACCTTAAGTGAACTAGAGATAAAAAGTGACTTAATAATTAAATAAATAATGATTTTGAAAAGACATTTTTTCTAACACCCCCTTAAGATAAACTTAGGGAGAAGCTAAAAACCTAGAAACAACTACTGAAAGAAGCAAATGGGTCCTGACAACATGGCTTGTTCAGGTACCCAAGTACAAGAAATCTATGTAAAGAGGAGAAAAGGAGAAAACCCAGTGGAAAAAACCCCTCTTTGAAAAGATATGAATCCTAGTGAAGGTTTGAAGAAGCCTCCAAAATAGACAATGTCCCAGAAGATAGGAACAAAGATCAAGTAGAGAAGACTGTAATCTACACACATGCCCTCAAATGAAACTACTCAAATTAGGATGGAAAATAAAGGCAAACATCAGAACTATAAGATACAGATGGAAAAACACCAAAGTCTGAAGATCTGATCAAAAGAAGAACATGTAGAACACCACTAAAGCATGAAGCCACAAACACTATCAAATAATAACTGCTGGAACCTCCACTAAAATAGAATTTAATAAGGTAGAGAATATTGTAATTTGTATGAGTTCCCTAAAATGACACCACTCGAATGGATGGTAAACAAAGGAAAACATCAAAACTCAAAGATACATATGGAAAAAAACACCAAAGTATGAAAAAATGATCAAAAGATGGAAGGATGCCTCCAAAATAGGAACGAAAGAAGTGTCCATATGGTACATGATTCATCTTACCAAAATGCATAGGTACCCAACCACTGCATCCACCTAGTACATAGGAATAAATACTAAATACATAGCTCACTCCATTGAACCAAGAAAGCATTAGAACCAATAGGAAATACCCCCCATAATGCTGAGTACAGAGAGGTATGATAGGTACATTGAAAGAGGCTACCAAGATTAACTGCATGTCAAAGAAAGTACAAACACATATAAAGGATGGTGTCGAGGATGATCAATATCTTGACACACATAATGAGGCTAATGTCATGGAAGGAACACTCACTTGACAAAGGTAGATGAAAAAAAAGGCAAACATCAAACCCCCCATTTCACTTTATTATGTAGTATGAGTACAAACATACACAAAATGTGCAAGATCCCAAGCATGCAATGATGACACTTTATCTCAGTGCGTTTGCAAAAAAGAAATACTATTGAACGATGTATACAATGCTCAGGAATGAAAAAAGGCTGTAAGAACGTATGTAACAACTAAAAATAAGTTATCCCATGCAAGGAAAATGATCCCAGGACTTGAAACATCCAAGATATCCACTAGAATGCCAAAAAAGAAAAAAAACTGAATAAAATATACCTGGAGAAGATTCTGGCAATGAGACCCATACAAGAAAAACGAGAACATAACCAACTTTCCAATGACATGTGGAAGTCAAAAAATGAAGTCTAGAGGAGAAAGATATGGTGACCAAAGTGCAAAAAGGAATCCTAACTTTGACTGGAAAAAACCATTCATCTGAAAAACCAAACTTGGAAAATCAAATTGGGCTTGGAACCAACTTTCTGACGCTATCTCATTTTGCCAAAAATGCCTCCGTTTTCTCAAGGTACAAGAAAAAACCTGAAGAGGGCTCCAGAAAAAGAAGAACTCTAAGTGATCTCAACTAAATCTGGTGGTGCTGCTAAATCTGGTAGGACTGCCAAAATTTTGACTAAAATTGGTGGAGGTACCAAGCAATTTTTTTTAAAAATAAAATAATTTTTTTTTCTCCACTGGTACGGTGGCATGAATTTTGAGGTAGCATGGAAACCAAGGCAGCATGAAAAATAAGACATTTATTTCCTTGAAAAGCGTTCCAAGGTCGTGCATACAAAAAAGAGGGCCCAGATTTCAACTGTGTTCAAATTTGATGAGCCTTATATGAAAATAGGGGGTTTTGGGCCTTTTGAGCACAAACAAAAGGTCAGTTTGTGCCCAAAGTGATCCAAAAAATAGCTCCCCCAGATCCATACAAAAAACTCTAAAAACTTGAAACCCTCGACACTCCAAAAAATCTTCAAAAAAATAAAGAACAAGCTGCAACAACAAGACTTTGATATAATGTTAGAATTTGAATAATTCAATCACCAAGATCCAGTGTATGTAAAATACCTATCACAAAAGCAAAGAATGAAGACACAACTCATAATGATCTAAAAGATGAAATATTCATTCAGAGAGAAAATAGAGGGAATTACAAAAGAATTAATAATTACAAAGAGATCAATCCTTATAAAGGAGATAAAAAACCCAGAAGGTGGAGAAACCTAGGTTGCATGATAATAATTAATAAAGAATTAATTATTATATGCCTAAATTTTAGCTTAAGTGAACTAGAGATAAAAAGTGACTTAATAATTAAATTAGTAATAATTTAATTATAGGTGAAAATACATTTTTACTCTAACATAAAAACATATAGTAATAATAATAATTAAATAAGCCTCTTAAGCATTATAGATGACTTACAAATAGGAAAATAATAATAATTAGTGATTAAATAATGGAAGTAGGACCAACCCCAAGTTAAACAATTGAATTGGTTGCCACTATTTTTAACGAGGGTCAACTAAAAATTATAGCCCTTGGTTGTAGGTCCAACAAACACAAGAGGGGTGTCCTTCAGAAGTCACCATATTATGAAAGGTCTCCTATTTTCAAGTAAAGGGAGGATGGATTATAAGAAGGCTTATGTGAGATATAGTTAAGGAGAAGGAGCATCATATGAATTAGAGAAAAGCTAATTGCAAGCAGAAGTACAGGTATTATTACAACAGATGTAAATACATTATTGAGTATATTTGGAATGTAGAATATGCAAAATTGTTTCCAAGAAGGATCAATGAATCCAATCAAGTTATCAACATTAAATAAACAAAATAATAAGGAATTTGATAAAGGAAAAAAATTAGAGTTTCATAATTAATAACCTAGACTGTAGACTTATAATTGATTCAGTTTATTTAAGAATTATAAATGAACTTATAATTTGGTTTATTTGTACTGATCTTCCATTTGATAGGAAGTAGGAATATATGTAGGTAACCTATTCCTTCTAGTATATTTATGTATAATTAATTATGATGAATATTCTTTTAAAGCTTATAGCCACTCTATCATTCCATTGTGAAGTAGAGTGTGTACAAACAAGGAAGGAAAGTAGCATAAGGGTCCATTCAAGTGGTATTAACCCTGAGTGGGGTTGTGAGGCTGAATGGAAATTGTCATTCCATGGTCTTGGGCTTGATGGATAAGCTCGAGGAACCTTATATGATCTCCCATGGGGCTTCACAATGTGGATGGGTTATTTTGGAAAAGACTTAAGGGATTCCACATGAAAACTATGGTGGAATACATAATAAGGGATGCAAGTAGCGTGCATAATTTCCATTTAAGTAGAGAAACCTTGAGTGGGGATGGGAGGTCAAATAGAGAGTATCATTTCATGCTCCTGGGCTTGATGGAAGGGAATTAGATTGAGGTTCCTTGTATGTTTTCCTAAGGAATTTCATCAATGAAATTAGATTGATTCTATAATTGAGTTATTGTTCCTAACCCTAGTGAGAAAGGTCTATGATTTTGAATGAGATGATTTTTCCAGTAGGAGAGATATATTTTATGGATTATGCTTCAATGATTACCTAACATAATTGGAGGGTCCCAACTATGATCAATCTTGTTCCATAATCGATAAATGATATTGATAACTTTATTCAATTTCTTATTTTACTTGGAATTTTAGTTTTTGGGTAAAAAACCTAAGGCGTGGGAAAATGGGACATAACAAATGGTTTTTATGGTTTTGGCATGTAGTTTTGAAATTTGGATTGCTATTCAAGTTTGTGATTTTTTGGGTATTTCTTCTAGTGTTGGTCGTACATTTACAACTACTCAAAGACCAACACTTTTGCTTATAACTCCTCAAGTAATTAAAAATTCTTTTTGGGTATTTTTGTAATGACTTCCTTTCTGATAGGTGATGAAGAATTATAGATCATTTTAAAGCTTCGATCAACACTAGAATTTTCAAAGCTAGCAACCCCTAGGAGAAGGTTGTACACCTATTTTCAAAGGCATGTGGGGGAGTTCTGGAGCCGGTAATATATAGTTTGGAGGTTGCAAAATCACCATATTGAGGATCCTATAAGCTAAGAAGAAGGATTGAGTGTTGATTTACAGTTTTTGTGGTGGAAAGAATTTAAAAAAATTTATTACCTAACCACCTTGAGTTCCAAAGCCTTTTTGGTGAAGTGCTATTATTTACGAGTGGTATTTTTCATACCTTGGAAAGGTTGGAATATACCTACACAATTCATACTTCAGCTTGGCACTCTCAAGGAAAGCTTAGTTAGTAGAAGGGACAAACTTTAGACTAGCAATTTTGAGTCTTTGAAGAGCATTAAGGATTTTTATAGTAGATTATTTCTGACCAAATTCCTTGCATCTTTGGCTTATTTCAAGTCTTAAATTTGTATTGCATTCTATTTTTAGATTACATATATTTTGCATAATGAATATTTTATGGTGAAATGTTGTTAGATTCACTTTAGTTTATTCTATCCTTCCTATGCATTGTATCCTATGTATGTTCATGAATTGTGGTGAATGAAATAAAAAATAATAAACCTATCAAAAAAATGTTCATTTCCCATTTCTTTTGTTACTCAAGTTTATAAGCAACTTTTAAAAAAATTAACAATGCATATCATAATGATGTCAAAGCACCATTATTCTTGTCAATTGGTTGGGTAAAGTTATGAAAATGCTAGTTCCACATCATTATCACTTGAGAAGGAATAAGTAAAATCCCAAATTTCCTATCCAACCATAAAAATACATAGACCCATTTAAAAAGTATCAAATAGTATTAGGGGTTTTGGGTAGAAACAATGATAGATCTATTAGGATTGAGTAACAATGAGAGGGTGGGGGGGTGAATCAGTAACTTATTAAATTTATTGTACAACCATAAAATAAAAGAAATAAATAATAAATAACTAAGAATTTAGAAAAGCATCCACAACATCATAAAACCATTTATTTTGTGTGGAAACTTGGTTAAGGGAAAACCACGGTGGGGATGGAACCCAGAAGTATTACTTATGTAGAAATAAACCCATAATAGAGGAATGCATATGCATTCAAGATTATAGCCTAGAGCTTACTTCTCAATTAAAAAAATAGTTATACAACCTTCAAAGGCTCACTGTCATACAAAACTATTCATCCACAAAAGATGAACTGAGAAACAACATAACAATGACAATACACTTCCAATGAAGCACAAAAGAAAAATTTCTTATCACATCCAACCATTTCAATTATCAATCAACACACAAAATTGAGCTTATATACCGATCATTAAGACTTTCCAAGTTCATTGTCAGCCTCGGGAACCAAATAGGTAACGTGTCAAGTTTTGGCCAAATACCCCATCAAAAAGTGTACCTAACCTCAAAATCAAATATATAAGTCATTAATCATGTCATCTCTAACATCTCCAGTAATCAAACCGATCAGATCCTTGATATGGTAGGATTGTTGATCGATCCAACAATCAACTATCTCAGTCTCTTACTGAACTTTTCTAACTCGATACTCAGAAGATCATAAATTCATTAGATGATTATATAAAATATTGTGATATTAGAAATAGATATATAATTCCTTTTATAATCATCTCCTAGCTTCACACATTAAAACTCGATCAACTATTTCTGTACCGATCCATATACCGAAACCTATACACTGGGTCTTCAATTCCATACTTAACCAAAACTATAGTCAAACCTTTGGTATCATGATATCATCAAAATATGATTTTTTATATTCAAAGTAGTCTATAGGATCCATAAATGAAAACATACAATATCTTCCTATCAGTGTCTCTTTCCAACAATCTCCCCCCTTTGGGATTGATGGCAACACTTAGCAAAAAATGACTAAGTGTCCAAGCAAAATCTCAAACTTCAAAAAGTATATTTCCTTATAAAAAATTTAGCTTCCCCTAAGAGGAATATATCATTTTCCCTATCTCTCCTTCTTTGAAATCAATGGTAAAAGTTGGGAAATACCTCAAAAATCATCTACCAAAATCCTATACCATCCACTCATGTACATAGGTTTAAAAAATATACTTACAAAAGTTTCAATATATCAGAAAATTGCTCCCTGGAGCTGCAAAATATATGTCCCAATTATTCTTTATTCTCTCTGTAATATGGATCTAACCATAAAATTCTTATGCCAATCTTTCTACCTCAACCAAATCTGGTGCATCAAGATAATCAAAGGTTTCATTAGCTTCCTTCAAACTTCTAGACATAATATCTAATTTTGGAACAATGTAATTCATTAGGTCTCCGGTCATGCCCTTTATCCTACTCTCAGTAGAAAATGATCCAACATTATCATTGAGTGTTCTCACTTTACTAAAATGATTTGGTGCCATTTCCTACTAAGGATCAATTTTTTTTGATATCTCTGTTATGATCTTGGCTTCACTAACGTTAAAATTTTATCAATTTCAATAACATGTATATGATAATTGACACAAGACATATACACTTTTCCTCCTTCGGTCAATACATCTTTCATTTTCTAAATAGAAACTATAATGCCCCGCCAGGGAACCCAACACACACAACCAGGCTCACAAATCCACGTCACTTGACGGATTCAAACACTAGGGTAGTCAATCAGATTCTTTGTCCATCAATATGATAAAATATGGGTTTAGGGTATGGATTTGGACCTGAATACTATCTCCCCTCTCTTACCATTGAGATATTGTGATAGGGCACACTCACTCCTGCCAATTCAGGGAAGACGTAGCCCAGTACCTGCAAACCTGTCATCACAAAGATGAGCATACATGCATATAATATAGCAAACAATGGTTGAGGCTAGTTTATTGAGTGGATCTCGCCGAAGCAAGTAACTATGACTCTGTCCCATACCATATCAAGCATGTCAAACAGTAATGAAAAACATATTAATGATCCATGTTCATATAAACCTAGGGTCAGTATTGTCAGAAAACCATAATCAAAATGACATCCTAACATATACATCAACATCATAAAATAACCATAAATCATATGAAAATAGGAGATATAACACTCTAAGAAATGAATCAATAACATACTGAAATGTGATACATAAATATCCTCTAATCCATCTGAAATAAACCACACATACAAAAAAGGGCCTAAAAGAGTTCGGCAACCGAAATTGAAAAGAAAAATCAGAGGTGGGTATTACATCCTCCTCCCCTAAAACTAGGCTTACTCCTGGAAGCCTACAAAAAAGGTAGAGATATGAATCTCTAAACTCAAAACATCAAAATGAGTCACAAAAGACTCAACATGCGGGTCCCATAGGACCCTACTTTGGTCTCTGACTCGAACACTGCGATGCAAGTTGGGGACAATTGGCCGCAATGTGACCAAGCTGCCCACAACAATAGAAACCACCTCTACTACCACTTCCTATAACCGAAGGTGCACTAGACTGAAGAAAACTACCCCCGCTAGCATCTTGATGCAAACTCTGAACTGACCGATCAGTCCTATTGCGCATACTGCGTAGCCAGTTGCGATAGTTCCCTGACTGAGAACCACCACTAGTGCTATGAAAGAATCTCTTACCTTGCTGGCTCTGGTTACCCTTCAAAACTATAGGAGGGTTCCTAAAATTTCTAGCTCCTTGAGATTGATTACCTTTGTAACAAGGAATAGGTACACTAGACTGCACTCCCAACTGACCACCATGGCCCAATGCTAGGTTTGCCTCTGCAAGGGTAGCTTTAATAACCACCTTTCTGAGGTTCATAGGCTCAAAGAGTCTAACTTCTCCAATGATGCATTCATTGAGCCCCCTAACAAAGTGTTGAACCATAAGGGCCGAATCCTGACCATAACCAGCATACTACTTGAGCTCAAAGAATCAACACTCATACTCTACCACTGACATGGTCAACTGCCTCAAGTTATGGAACTCATCCGCCCTCTACTGCCTCCACTAATCAGAGAGGAAGCACTCTTGAAAATACTCAAGGAATAACTCCCATGTCACTATTTCCATATGGAGACCTACCTTCTCCTCCTCTATCTTCCACCATCTCACTGCAAAATTGGAGAGTTGCATTACTGCATACCTAGCTTTAGTATTTATACTAAAGGGATGCATAGAAAAAACACTCTCTAATGCGATAAGCCAAGTCTCAACTTCCAACCCTTCTCCTTTCCCATCAAAGGGAGTAGGTGGAACTCTCATAAGATCCCTCATGTGGTTCGCTGCCACAACCTCAAGATCCATTGCAACAGTCCTCCTTGGAGGGCTCCTAGATCTCTCCCTCTCTCTCTGCTCTATCTGAGAATGATGTGAAACATCCTTCTCCACTCTAACCTGCTCAGGGAGATGACTTAATATCGCCTTCAACATCTGCCTAGCATCTGGCTCAACAGACTCAGCCCGACGCTCATCTCTATTGTGCTGATGAGCACTGTCCTGACTAACATTTGGAGAAGGACTATGATTTCTACCCCTACCACGACCATCAACACGACCTCTACCATGGCCTCTAGCAGCTCTAGATTTAGGCATGATTCTTGAATCACCCAGAGAACCAAACCACAACTCAGAACCAACACCAAAACTAATAACATCAAAAGAAATCAGATAACCACAAAGAATTGGTTTTAAATACATCAGAGTTTTATGTCTATGTTTGTTTCAATGTTTTAAAATCAAAAGAAAACTAATGGGCATACAAATTTCTAGAGCTCCCAGTGTAGAAACATGGGCTCTGATACCAAGTGTAATGCCCCGCTAGGGAACCCAACACACACAACCAGGCTCATGAATCCACGTCACTTGACGAATTCAAACACTAGGGTAGTCAATCAGATTCTTTGTCCATCAATATGACAAAATATGAGTTTAGGGTATGGATTTGGACCTGAATACTATCTCCCCTCTCTTACCATTGAGATATTGCGATAGGGCACACTCACTCCTACCAATTCAGGGAAGACGTAGCCCAGTACCTGCAAACCTATCATCACAAAGATGAGCATACATGCATATAATATAGCAAACAATAGTTGAGGCTAGTTTATTGTGTGGATCTCACCGAAGCAAGTAACTACGACTCTGTCCCATACCATATCAAGCATGTCAAACAGTAACACAAAACATATAAATGATCCATGTGCATATAAACCTAGGGTTAGTATTGTCAGAAAACCATAATCGAAATGACATCCTAACATATACATCAACATCATAAAATAACCATAAATCATATGCAAATAGGAGATATAACACTCTAAGAAATGAATCAATAACATACTGAAATGTGATACATAAATATCCTCTAATCCATCTAAAATAAACCACATATACAAAAAAGGGCCTAAAAGAGTTCAGCAATCAAAACTGAAAAGAAACCTCAGAGGTGGGTATTACAGAAACTCCCAAAGAGTTCTTGTCATTAGAAATTATGACATTCAAGTGATTGAATATGTTGAAAATGAATTCACTTTGAATATTGCTCAATGCAGACTTCTCTAAATTCTCAAATTTAGTGTCAACAACATCCAATAGTCCTTCAAGTTGACTATATATAGATATATTTGGATCAAATGCATGAGGTGGCATATTTTTTCTTAAAATATTTGTTGCCTTGGATACAATTTTAGTACCTTTTTCATTGGACTTTAGGATTCTCTCCCTTTCCTTAGCCTAAGAAATAGAATAAATTCCCATCAACTGATCTTCATTTAGGTTTTCTAACTCAATTGGACCAAGTACACTATCTATATTTATAAAGTGTCCTTTTCCTCAATCTTCTTAGAAACATCAAAAGTTTTCATCTCTACATCATCATGAATATGTGTATCCATAAATATATCTTTAACTTTCTCTTCTTCCTTGTCCTTCACACCATCCACATAATCTATTACATCATTTATTGTTTGATCAATGTCAATGACTTCAGTATCCTTTATCTCATAGTCATCTATTGTCTCAGTCAAATATATATTCTTTGTCAAAGGTTCCACAATGAAAGTTACAGGAACACCTACAGTTTATGCATCAAGTTCATCCTTTGCCCTTTGGGTCGGTTTATCTGTTGGTGAATCAAATTTATCAAAGGTGGTCTCTATATCATCCTTTTTTTGAATTACATTAATGTTATTTTCAATGAGTACCTTAGTTAGAATATTTTGTGTTTCCTCAAATACCTCATAAATATTTCCTATCATTAGCTTGTTTATTCTTGTTTTTCTTCTGAAATATTTCTTCGCCAAGTTATGGATGTTATAAATTTATTCAGTAGAAAATACAGGACTGAATTGAAGTAATATTTTTTCCCTTATCTCCTTGTCCTTTTCTAAAGTTGTCAATCTTCTTCCATCAATTTTTTCATATAGTTCATCAGGTATTTCACTTTTGATCTCTATTAAGGATCTATTGTACTTGTTCAAATATACTATCATTCCATCTTCAATTCTCATCTTCATCATACTTATAGTAGTATCTTTTTATGTGAACTAATATCCCATAAATAGTCATGTTATTATTAACATCATCAACAGAAAAATATGGCTTACCAAAATCAATTCTTGCTTTCTTCAATGCAGGTTCATCTTCAACAATCTTTGCTTCCATAACACCTAATCTAAGCTTCCTCACTGCATCATCCAGATCATCCATATTTGCTTTAAATAAATGTTTATTAAAAATAGGTTGGGGTCGCTTGGTTATATAAAAAATCCTAGGTGATTCCATGAATATATCTTTAGAAATGAAAGTTTCACGATGAAAAATACCTTTTCAACGATTTTAGGGTAAAGCTCCAAATATCTATGAATTTTTTTGAATCTCCTTTTAAATTTTTTTTGTCTGCTCTACAAACTCCTTTGGTATCTCGCAAGGTGAGAAATGAAAACAAAAAATTCCTTTTTGTTACTTTGGAAAACAAAAAGTGGTCGCATTTAATGCTGGTGTACTTTAGATTTCAAAAAATTATCATAACAGAGTATATATGATTCATCTTTGACTATTCAAATCTTCACAACAAATTCTATGAAAGGTATAACATGTCAGAAAAATAATTATTCATCTCAGTATGTGGATCATATTCACCTCTTTATCAAATTTAGGGGATAGATAATGATTTTTCATGAATAACTCCCCATTGGGCCATTGACCCAATCAATTTATTGATGAAATTTACACACCAGAAATGGGTGTGATCTTCCCAGTAGCATCAGTATGTTCTTTTATAACCCATGTATTTATCATTTCCTTTCTAACTTCCTCAACATCAATAATTTTCTTTCCCTTATCATTTTTTTACTGTTCTTATCTACCAAACATCTTGCATTATTGTATCTACAATTCCTTGCAATATGACTTGAATTTTTGCTATTATAACATGTCACATTTTCATACCTTGTATTCGTTGAATGTTTCCTTAGTTTGCATTGCTTTGCAATATGTCCAAAGTTATTGCATTTGTAACCGATTATGTTCCTTTGGTTCACAAAATTATTCACCTTTGATTTGTATTCATTTTCTTTGTGTCCATACTTGTAGAAAGTGAAACAATAACCTAAAAATGGTTTAGTAGTAGATATGCTTCTACACTCCTCTCTATGCCATAAATTTTTACATGTAAAGCATCTTCCATTGAAATTAGGTTGTCTTATAGTTGCCTTCTTAGGTTCTTCAATTTGATTCTCTGGTGGATTGACTTTCTCTTCTGATCCTAAACTTTCTCCTTTCTAAAATCCAAGTCAATGAGTCTCTCCTTTAGGTATTTGTCTATCAATTTGTTCATCAAGCTTCGTGAAACTAGATTTGAACTTTTCTTTGAATTCATTTGATGCTACAAGTTCACTCCTAAGGACTTCATTGAATATTTCAAGCTCCTTCTCATTGTGTCTGGATTATTCAAGATTGTTCTTCAACTATCAAACTTCTCCATTTAGTCTGTAATACTCATCCATCTTTTCCTTCAAGTTTTTTCAAGGTTATTCTTAGTTCAATATCTTTAGTCATATTCATTACCACAACTTTTAATTCATGTTTTAGATTATCTCTATCTTTTTCAATATGTTCACATTCATCCATTTTTTAATTTTAGGGTCTTTGAATCATCTTTATGTTGCAAGTGATCAACTAGGTCTTTCCTCTTATCTCTAGATTTGTTCAATTATTCTTTCAAGTTCTCAATGAAAATTTTAACATCCTTAATTTTCTTTTCCAACTCAAAGTTTTGAGCATTAGATTTGTCAAGATCATCAAGTGCAACCAAGAGCTTCTTCTAAGAACTTCTAGAAAGTGTCAAATCTGTCATTAGGACCTTCCTCAATTTGTTAGACTTCTTCCAAGGACCAAAGCTTTGATACCAATTGTTACGATTGAGTAACACTAAGAGGGGGAGTGAATCAGTTTTCTAGATTTTATTAAGTTATTAACTTTATTGCACAACCATAAATTGAAAGCAATAAACCATAAAAAACTGAGAAGTAAGCAAAGAATCCACAACATCATAACACCATGATTTTTGTGTAGAAACCCAGTTGAGGGAAAAACCTTGGTGGGGATGGAAACTACAAGTATTACTTCTGTAGAAATAAAGTATACCCTGTTAAGGGTGAAAGTACAATATGGGAATGCACATGAATTCATGCTTACAACCTAGATCTCACTACTCAATTACAAGAATAGGTATACTACCTTCAGAGGCTCATTTTCATACAAAAATATTCATCCACAAAAGGTGAACTGAGAAATAACATCACAATGCCAATATAGTTCCAATGAAGAAAAAAATAAAATCTTCTTATATGACTATTGATCATGTGATCATTAATCCATCAATCATACATATCATATAAAAATCATATCCAACCATCACTTATATCAATCAAAACAAAATATCAAGCTTAGATACTGATCATCAAGACTTTCCAAGCTCACTGTCGGCCTCAAGTACCAAATAGGTAATGTGCAAAGTGTCAGAAAATTTTCCCATCAAAATGTGTACCTAAAATGGAAATAAAAAATATAATTCATCGCTCATGTTGGATCTAACATCTCCAATAATCAAGCCAATTGGATCATCAATCTGGTAGGATCATTGATTGATTCAACAACCAATTGTCTCAGTCTCTTACTGAAATATGCTAACCTGATACTCAGAAGATCATAAATTTATTAGATGATTATATAAACTTATGTGATCTTAGACATAGATATATAATTCCTCTTAAAATCATCTCCTATCTTTGCACATCAGAACATGATCAACTACGTCTGTACCGATCCATATACCGAAACCTGTACACTGGGTCTGATATTCCATACTTAGCCAAAACTATAGTCAAACCTTTGGTATCATCAAAATATGAAAAGATATCTTCAAATTAGTGTGTAGTTTTCATCAATGACAAAATAAAACATCTTCCTATCAGTGTCTCTTTCCAACAAGATCAAGATAAAACACTCTAAAATTATCAATTTCACTAGGTGGTATGGGAGAAACAAATAAGGGAAGAGATAGTTACATTATTCCCAACTAAATAATTAAAAGGATTTGATAATATTATGTATATGATGTCACATCTATCAGGGAAAATTAATCATAATATTCCTTAGGTGATAGTGAAAAATTCATAGGGAAATCTTGCACAAAATGGGAAACTAGTTCTTCAAATCAACAAGGTAACAATGAGAGACAAACTAAGATAATAAGTTCTTTAGTTCCTAGGCCTCTAAAAATGTAGAGATGAGGATTAGGTTTCTCATGAAAATACATTTCCATTGGTAGATGAAGTGACACATTTATGCAAAGTATGATACTCTTTTAGAGGAGATTAAACACTATTTGAAATTTAACGAGTACATTGATTAGAAAAGGGAGAAGGTAGTTTTAAAAAGAGAGGTTCGACAATATAGAGAGACTTATGGAATTAAGAAAGGTTCCTCTTGATCAATTTAATGGGAGTGAAAAATGCAAAACTATAGTTTGGTTTCAAAATCCAGATAACTATTTGACTCTTAGAGAAATGGAAAAGGATGAGGCAATTAAGTTCTCCAAACTAAATTTGGATGGTATTGCACACGAGTGATGATATTATGACCTAATAAAACTAGGTCATAGAGAAATAAACATATATGATGAGTTTAGTAAAAATCTCATTGAGAGGTTCAATAAAAAGATCCTTGATTTGTATTTTATAGAGTCAACACAATTGAAGTAATATGGTTTATCTATAGCAGAATTTCAAATGGTATAAACAATGGTTTTAGAGATCATAAATAGGAGATTGGTTTTCCTTTTTAGTGAAGAATTGATCGAGCATGTCAGGGGATGGGTTAAGGCCTCTGATCCACCACCATTATAGGAATCTCTGAAGAAATAAAGAAGTATGAAGTGGGTTGTCCCTAAAAAAAAATGTAATCAGAAAATTTTCCAAGCAAAAAGAACAAAACTAATATTTTCAAAATGATTTGTAAATAAGCCAAAGAAGAATACTTCCAAATTAGATAGTGAGGCCCTAAATGAATTAAGGAAGAATAATTTATTCTTCACATGCATGAGACTTGGGCCCTAGATCATAAATTTAGGATGGAAAGAAACACAAAACAAATAGAATATTATTTAACTGATATATAAAACCAACAATCTAATTTTGTAGAAAAGTTGGAAGAGAAGTTTTTAAAATAATTACAAAAGTATAAGGAGAGTGATGGTAAACTTGTGCAACTATTTATCTTTTAGAAGAATGAATCATTTTGAGTCCAAGAAGTATTAGGTGGGAAACTATGGTGACATTCATAGATACACATTGCTACTCATAATTCCATATATGAGGAACTTTAGCATGTAGAAGTATCAAGACAAAGGATGTGTATGGTTTCAAGTTGATCGTTGCAAATTGGTTTAGCATTAAATTCACCAAGATGATCTCATAGATGCGCCTTCAATTAGGAAACTATGAAGTCAAGGATATATTTTATGTTGTTAGAATTGGACACATGAATGTAGTGATGGGTATTTAGTAGTTATTTTCCCTTGGAGAGATCACATTTAATTTATAGACCACATAGATAAAATTAAAATTAGAGGGAAACAATGTTGTTTTGAGAGGGATTTAAAATGGAGGACCACAAGTTGTCACTTTTAAGTGCATTGAGATCCTTTTAAGACATGATCAATTAGAGTGGAAAACAAAATACATAATCATGCATATAGTTATAAAAGAGAATAATATATCATACCACCCAAAGAATTAGGATTTGTTAGCTAAGTGAAGTAGCATTTTTAGTAGAATTCCGCCAAGTAGGACTCCTAAGAAAGGCATTGGAAAACCTCTTATTACTACACCACATAGACATCCTAATAAATAAAAGGATGAGATTGAAAAGGCTATCACAAAACTATTAGAGATGGGGAACATCAAATAGAGTAATAATCCATTTATTTCTTCAGTTGTTTTGATGAAGGATAGAGTCATGTTCATGTGCATAGATTACATTACCTTGAAAAAGAAAATAATTAAGTATAGGTACCCAATCCCATGGATACATGAGGTCTTTTATGCAATACGTTAAGAAGTTTGAGATTTGAATATCATTAGATTTGGGTTAGAGGGAAGGATGTTGAGAAAAAAAATCTAAAAATGGTACTCTAGACATTATGATCTTCTAGTCATGCCTTTCAAGTTGATTAATGCACCTGCTACCTTTCAGTCTTATATGAACAATATATCCAACAAGAAGTTATGTAAGTTTGTATTGATTTTCTTTATGATATTAATTTTTAATAGGTGTTGAAAAGAGAATTTGAGGCATTTGGATGTGGTTTATACATTCTTGAAGCTGAATAATTATTTTCTAAGGATTCAAAATGTGAGTTTAGAATGACTAAGTTGATGTATCTCGAACACATAATCAAATCCAAGGGAGAAAGTTTGGACCTATAAAAATTCAAAGAAATACTTGAATGGTCTTCACCTACAAACCTTAAATAGTTGATGGGGTTTTGTGGTTATGTGATTTCTACAAGAGGTTTATCAAAGTTTTTTCACAATTGGTTGCTCTGCTTACAAATTTGACCAACAAGGAAGCCTTTCCTTTGTCTAAATAAATATTGTAAAATAAGAAAAAGGAAGAGGTTAGGATTGTATCCCTTTTTAATATTACACAATTGGAAGGAAGATGTCTCAATAGGCTTAGGTAGGACTTAAGCCCCAAGTGACTCAATTATCCTTCACTGATTATGATATTGGGATGTATGGATGCAAATGATCTAATGATGTAGAATAGAAGGCTAGATAAGAGAATATAGATAGTTTCTATACTGTCCTAAATTTTAAGCTCTTGTGTACTCTACAATTTAATAAGTGTTTAGCACCCACCTTAGTGTATTTACATTATACATTTGCATTGAGGTCTCTCTAATTGAATTTATGCATACTTAATTTAAATTTGAGTCCTCTTCTCTCTCCAAATTGTGCAAAAATTGAGGTAGGATCTAATTTCTATGTATCCTCCTCTATTTTCCTCTTTTAAAAAATTCAATTCACCTCCTAGTCCTATTTTACCTCCTTATGGCCTTGAAACTCAACCTCATTGTCATAATCAACCATAATTTTTAAATTCTAACTAGCAGATCAACAGTGACCTAGTCCTTGGTATTAACCAAAGTCCCTAAGGACAACGCTGAATTAGGTTGGCCTTGTACTAGACCAGGCTAACCTAACCTGACCTTGTCCTAGGGGAGGGATTGTGCCCAGATTTAGGGTCTGTGTCCATCTTGATGGATTAGAAAGGTTTCCATATCTATTGTTGGCTATGCAATTTTGACTTCCAAAATCACTATAAAAGTAACCTATTTGCTTCATTTTGGCATAATGAGATCAATTTTAAAGTGAAGACCCCAATTTGATCACAACAAGCGATTGCAAGCTGGAAGGCCAAGCTTGATAACATCCATTGAAGCAAAGGTTGGCCATTGAAGATTTTTTTTGAGCATTCAAATCTAGCATCTACAATTTCAAATCAAGGATACAAGACATCACTTCTACATCATGGAGTTTCAAATGGATTATGAGGATGATTAGGAGTAATTTTTCTCTTAGGGGCTTGGTATGATTTTATTGTTCTTTTCAGATCTATGCATTGATGCTTCATACTTACATGCTTTCAATTCATACATTATTTGTATTTACATGCTATGGTTTAACTCTATCACACATATGGTTATATCTAAGCATTTACTTTGACATTATTTCTTACTTGTATTATAGACATACTCTAGATTCACAAGAACAACACAAATTACTTGTTCTAACAGCTATCCATAGAAGTGGGAATCACCAAAATTGGGGGTTGGCTAAGGAAAAATCCTATATAGACACCCACAAACACATTTTATATATTTGTAGGTTCAGGAAGTGTAGGTATAGGTTTAGATTGAGAAAAATCTAGGTCTGTGCATTCCATATCTCTTTTGTTTCTCAATCTAGAAAGTCTCTGGACAAGGCCGAGTTGGGTTGGCCTTGTCCAGGACTAGGCCAAGTTGGGTCAGCCTTTTCCAGGACTAGGCCAAGTTGGTTCAACCTTGTCCTTTCTAGAATTAGAAATCTCTGTCTTGATAGTTACAGGTTCCAGATTTTCTAGATTTGACAATTTCTAGAATCTAGGATTCTGGTAGTTTGAAGAATCAGGTTCAAAGTGAAACTCCCCTATTAAATTTCTAGGTGCACACATTCCAATCCCCATTTGGTTGTACTTAATTTAATAATAATTTGTGTTCCTTCATATTTACATATCATTTCCATAGAATTTATTGGAATCAACCAAATCTAACCCTATAAGGATTAGATCCTATGTTAGCACCCTTACTCACTTGGTTGCATTAACCAAATCTATCTTATAAGATAGGGTTTGTGATTTCAATGTATAATAGTCTCCACAAAAATATTTGGTGAGTGATATAAATTTAGCGTTTCTCACCATTTCCTATTATACAGTTTCAAAAAATATAGACTGACATAAAACATACAAGAAGCTATAGTGACTTGAAATAGAAAGCCAAGAACTATATCAACTTGCAAATTGAATTTCATGGTGATATTATATATATGAAATGTCTTGGGTAATTTTTTCCTAGGAAAAAGGAGCCTGTGACATTTTACTCCCAGGGATTTTTCCTAAATCTAGTTGCAGACCTCCCGAGAGAACTTGTACTTGTCAGATCAAGTCCTGACAATGGTGCTACTTTTACCTTCACAAAAAAAAAGGAAGAAGGTTTGATAAAGGAGTTTTCCTCAGCCAAAACTCTATCTATAATAAACCTTAGAATGAAATGAAAATGTATTTTAATGTACAGAGGCTAGATCTAAAAAATAGAATGCATCATACCTTGATAATGAAAATGCTTCTTTGAATGTGATCAAATATATTGATACAATAGCTTTGAATTAACACAAAATCCCAAAAAGAAATCATGAAAGACAAAACCTCATGTGATGGATGTTGTATTTTTCCATAATTATTGATTGAGAAGATGAAAGAAGATGTAGATGTGGGCATATCTCCTTCTTTGATAGTGTACAATAGGTGAACCTATAAGTACATAAAGGAAATCTAACACCAAAGCCAAAAGATGAATGTCATGAGTCAGGTTCACAAAAATATACATAAGAAAATGGGGATCACCTAATAGGATCTAAGATCTCCCCAATTTCATAAGGTACATTAAAATACAAAGCCTCCTTAGTCCAGGTGGATTTTCACCAAAAAATAAAGTGTTCCAAATGGTCTAGAAATGAGCATCAAGTTGAAGTGCTCGCTACGCTAATTTTGGAACTATATTCGGTTATGAATAATTTATTGCAGGTCAAAGTTTTGGGTTGAATTGATGTTGTCAGTAAAAATGATAGTCAATGCTAATGATGACATGTGTGATGGTGTAGAAACTCTATGTGATAGTGGTGGGTAGCCCTTATTTATATTATAGAACCACGCCTCTACCAACGTGTTGCTAGATTTATTGGGGGTTAAAATTAGATATTTTCTATTTTGTTAAAACAAACTACTTAACCCAATAACCATAAATATAAAAAATAAACCTGAAGGATCTATATATTCTCATATATTTTGGAATGAGTTTTTAAATGAGTGTTTTGAATGGATAAGGATTATTTTCAAAGATTTAATATTGCAAGTTGGGAGGTATTGGAGATATGAGACATATGGGAGATATTGTGAAATATTATTATTTTACCTCATTTTGGCATATAAAATTGTATGTACCAGGGTAAGTTTTGAGCTTGAGTTAGTGGTGATTTGAGAGAAAAATTGTGAGAAAATTTCAGAGTTGGAATTAGGACTTTGATAGTGAATTTCCGTCCTTTGTGCATTTGGAGCTTGAAGTAAAGCTTTTTTCATGTGTAAAGGAGGATTCTCTTTTGTAATTCATTATGGTCTGAGGAGACATGAATCTTGTAACAGGTTGAAGACCTTGTAACCATTTTTTGGAGCGGAATCAAGGACCTGCCACTCCGTTGGAGGGACGCAGAGATGTAGCCAACTGGTAAACTCCGTTATCAACTTGTGTTTTGTCTTTTGTCATCTTTCTCTCTTTTGTTCAATTTATTATTATTTAATTATTATATTTATATAAGTATTTTAATTACATTTTAAAGACCTTCATTTAATTATGGTAAAAAAATATTATGCACGTGCAACAAGCCTAGATCCTAACATTAGATCAAGTGGTATCAGAGCTTGTTGTGACTAGTGTTTGCAGAGGTGAATGATAATGAGAGCCAAGAGCCAACAAGGTAAAGGAATACTTGCAGAGTATAATATTGAGATCAGGAAATGAATGATAATTCAACTAAAAATGTCAGATATTTCAACTGAACATGAATATCTAGAGCTTGATGAGAGAGACTTTAAAAAAAACTTCCTTGAAATGAAGGCCATGGTGGAGGTATTGTACAGAGAAAGGAAAGAGTGGAATAAATATGAAGGACACAATGGTCCATCGAGGCATGAAGATTATGGAGAGTGTGAAGGAAAGAGGAAATAACTAGGAGGTGGTGATTCACCACCAAAAACTACTCCATTTCCTTCTTCTCCTTCTTCCCCTTCTTCTACTTATGTTAATCCTTTTAAGAGTACATATAAGCCTGTTATAAATTTGGATGTAAAATTTGAATTGCCTAAATACTACAGGGAGCTTAATGCTAAAAAGTTAGATGACTGAGTCCAACAGGTAGAGAGCTATTTTAGGATACAAGGCCTACTAGAAGATGCCTCTAGTATTTAGTTAGCCACTCTCCGATTGGGAGATACAACTCTCACTTGGTGGGAGAGTAGGAATAAGAGGAGCTTTCTCTCCATGGTAATGTTAGTATGACTTGGATGTATTTTGTTTCTGCTCTCAAGAAACAATTTTACCCTTTAGGTCATATGAAACAATTGACAATGAACTGGAAAATATTTAGGCAAGCTAAGGGCCAATCTGTCCAAGATTACACCCATGAGTTCAGGAAAAGAGATATTATTTTGAATGTCCCATTGTATACTCAGTACCCTACTTAAGTACATAGGTTGTTTTCATTCTTACCTAAGATACTCTATACTAGTTTTGAATCCTAGTAATATAGATGAAGTAAGTGTTCAAGTCACTCATTTAGAGTCTAGTGGTAAGAATGTATTTAGTAACAATTTTGTACAAAAATCACCTAAGTTTGAAGATAAAGGTAAAGAAAAGAAGATAACCAGATTTAAGGAGTTCACATGCTCTCACTGTGACAAGAAAGGTCAGGATGAAGAACACTGCTGGTAGTTGCATCTAGATTTGAAACCAAAGTGGGCTCAGAAACATAAAGGTAAGGAGAAGACCACAAATGTTGTTCTGGATCTTGGTTCAGAGTCTTAGGATGAAACTAAGATAAAAATAATGGGTTTAAAAGGAAAGTCTCTTATTTCCACCATTTCCTTTGATAGGCCTAATTCTACTTCTCAAGTAAATGATGTCCCTGAAGATAGGAAAATAAATGAGTTTTCCACATAAGGGTTGTTGCTAAGCATACTAAAATTGATGCATGCATAGATAGTGGATCTCAAGTTAACTTAATTTCTAAAGATGTTGTAAGGAACTTGGGATTGAGAACTACACAACATAAGAGACCTTATCCACTAGGTTGGGTTTGCAAAAATAATAAATTTCAAGTAACAAGGCAATACACTTTGAGATTCATAATCACCAATAAGTTTGTTGATGAGGTAAAGTTTGATGTGGTTCCACTAGATATTTGTGGGATAGTGTTGGGTAGCCCTTATTTATATGATCAAAAGGCTATTTTCTAGAGGGAATTGAATCATTATCATTTGTTTAAAGATGAAATATAGTATATTGTACATGTTAGAATACTTCAGGGATAACTGAGAGAGGGGGGTGCATCAATTATCAACAACTTTAAATATTTTGTACTTATTAATCCAAATTGATATAAATTAAATGCACATTCAGATAACACATTACACAACACATCAATTTGGTTATGGGGAAACCAAATGGTAAAAGCCCCGGTGGGAATTAGCACCCACAAAGAACTATACTGTTTATAGTAATCCCTGTTAAAAGATCTTTCAACCCTGTTAGGAGTTGTTCATTACAATGCACTAGTATAGTGACCTAGTTAAGGGTCAGAACATGTTAGGAGTCTTTTACAATAACCTTGTTAGGGGTGGTGGACTCACTGTCCAAGGACTCACTGTCCAAGTGGTGAAGGCTACAACCTTCTAGATATTTGATACACACTGTATCAACAAGATGAATTGTTGTTTGTGACACTGCTTGTCTGATCAGTTCCTTTTGTGCGCTGATGCTTTAACCTCTTGTAAAGCACTATAAAAATATTATCTGTATTCTAAAAGCTTCAACTTCAATATCTATATTATCAACATATGATAAATATATCTCTGTTGCTTTAACACTTTGCTCTGCTTTTCTTATCTCTGGCTTTCACAACTCTTCTTATTACAAATGACCTTCTATAAGTGCATACTCCAAGTAAGAGATCATGGGACCTGTTAGAAAACTCTTCTTAACATCCTTTTTTTCTCTACTAAGCACGCAAGAATAATTACAACCATGCAAGTACAAACTGAATAGGCGCGTCACTTCACTAAGTCGGCCTCACCAATTTAACTATAACTTTGCAATCTTCTTGAAAGACATTTGGCACCTTTAGATTAATATCAAGAACTCATAATTAATCCTAAATATACACACACATATCCTGATGATAGGTGCAACTCTAGAAACATGTTACATATGTCAGCCTTAAACCGTTATTCCTCCAGAATTGTAACCGTCAATAAAAGAATTACATATCTTTACTGAAACTTCATATCTGGGTCTGCATGTATGAACATAGCATAATAAACATGTCAACAACATGTATCTATCCACGCAAGTATTCATGTCATCATATGAATAAGTACATACAGAAGTACTTCTATGTATTATATGTTGTCATCAATGACAAACATACAATCAATCAACTGTTCAGAATCAAATCTCCAACAGTACATTCTCATAGGATTAAGACTGATCATTATTTTGTGAACATAGGGAAATTGAAAGGGTGGTTCATGCAAGTACAGATTTGACTCTTATGTCTATCAATATAGGTGCTTCTAGGAAGTGCATTGAGGTAGCCAAGGTTACTAATGCACATATATTGCATGATACACCAACAAAATAGCTTGTGGAGATGGAGAATAAAATAATTGATGACCTAAATCTTTGACATATGGTTGAAATTTTGGATGTTCCCTTGGGTAAAATTGTTCCTATTGTGAAAGATTGATATTTTGTTGATTTATTCTCTTTCGTATCTCCATTATTGTCGAGCTTGATACTAGTAAATGGTTGTTGGTTAGTGGCTATGGAAGTTGATGTAGATTCTTATGGAAGTGATAAAATGATGTACATGTTCAACAATGTTGTTGCAGTCTTGATTGTAGTTGTGAGCCAGATATACAAGTGTACAAATAATACAAGACAAGTGGGGAGGCCAACCCCTCAATTAATGTATGAGTAAATGCCATTTTTTGAGGTCCAAAGTTTCTTTAGTAGGAAGGAAAGATCAGGTGGATTTTGACCAAAAAGTAAAGTGTTCCAAAGGCTCCTTAAATCAACATCAAGTCTAAGTGCTCGTCATGTTGATTCTAAACTTTATTTAGTTTTGAAAATGGAGTCTATGTGTAGAAGTTATCACAGGTCAACGTTTTGGGTTGACTTGATGATGTCAAGAAAAAGTATAGTCAACACTGATGATGACGTAGAAAATGGTGTGGCACCTAGATGACAACAAGTCAATGGTCAGAAAATGAATCAGGTGGTCTTCAATTAAAATGAATTAGGTGGTCTTGAATTCATTATCGTCTGAGGAGACACGAATCTTGTAATAGGTTGAAGAAATTTTTAATGAGCCCAACCTATCCCTTCTAATAATTCAATTTGATTTTTCACAAAGATATCAATTTCTAGCAAGAAACTCCTTATTTAAACATTCAATTTCAATTTGACTTATCTCAGCCAGCATACAAATTTATTTCAGAATGCTTATTTGGTGAAATTCTGTAATTAGCCTTCAATGAATTTATTCAAACACTAATTTCAGATAGACTAAATATATTGATGTTCCAACAAAATGCAATACATAAAAAAACATGTTATTAAATCCTGGTATCTCACTTTGACTGGTAATGTGGGTGCTGAAGCATCTTATTCTCCACGTGCAAGAGGACTGGACTCCATGGCATCAACAACAAAACTTCCTTGCATTTTTCAACCCTCACATGCTGCCAAATAAAGAAGATCATGGCCAAGGAGAGGCACACATGACCAACAGGGAGTGTTGACATTTTTCTTCCACCAACAATGTCGTACACTCCACACACAAAATCTACCGCTAGGAACAGACTCACGAAAGTTTGAATTCTTATTCATAATAAATATGCAAGGCCCAAAATTGGAGATTTTCCACCAGTAAAGATATTTTAATTCATAGCTAGGAGACTCCTAAATCAAACTCTGATATTATTCCACCACTCCAACAAATAAAATCGACCTCTTCTACAAGCCCCAGTTTAAATAAATCCGGTCCAAAAATTAATTGCACCCTTAGTGTGCCAATTAATTACCAAAAATCTCAAATTCCATAGATAACTCTTCAGAATGAATAAAATTCTCCCTTAGCCACTACAAAACAATAAAGAGATGTAGCAAATGTTTACTTTATCACATTTGCAAGAATGTAGAACTTAGAAACCCTTATACTTCAGCAAGGACACAATTCAAAAATTCAGGCACAAAGCCACAGAGTCAAAAGTCTAATCAATAATTGAATGCCCATCCTAATGAAATGAGCTCATATTTATAATCCATCCTTGGCCACAGTTTCTCAAAAAGAGCTTCAATTCACAGCTCTTTTAATTATCAACTTCTAAAACATTATTATAATAAAGTATTATAACAATATGACTTTAATTATTAGTTAATAAATAAATAATTAATAAATATGAACTCATGCAATAAATCCAACGTCCACTGTAGGTGGTGATTAACTACTAAAGCCACCCATGACACTGCCAAAAATGGAAACTATCAAAAATAGACTTACTAAAAATAGTAAGTCCCTAGCCAAAGAACTGCACAAATTGAATATAGTCTGGAGCATTGACCACTGCCGATACTGCCCTGCTAGATATAGAAACTGACCAAAATGACTTACTAAAAATAGAAATTCTTCCAACTAGGACCCTCACAACTAGGTGTCAACTCATGAGGGTCGCGATAATGAGTTGACAAAGCCACTGCCAATACTTGCTAAAATTGGGCACATCATAGTCTGTCCTCCCCAAAATTGCTTGTCCTCAAGCAATCAAATATCTCACTGGAACCCACCCAGACCCCTTAATAAGTACATGACATCCCTACCATCCCAAAACCAACTGTAAACCCATGACATCAGCAACACTAGTAACATAACCTGTATCATAACCCCAAGTGCTCGCGTTGATGAAGTGGAGATCTATACATCACCAGAAGATGACTCAACAGAAGAACTCACCATACTAAACTTCACTAACTCTCCCCAGTCATTGTTGCCCAATTTTTTCACCCTTGTGCACTTTGCTCAGAAACCCTAAAAAAAAAAAAACCTAAGTTCTCAGGTGTTAAACGGTGTATTTCTAAACCCTAAGCCATGTCCTTATATTTCATCGTTACCTTTTTCAAGTTACTTAGGACATGTGCTTTAAGTCAGGTCGCTTGATCGTTGTATCAGAATCGAATATGCTAAATCATCTCCTGACTTTGCTTTTGCCTTGTGTCACGTAGTCTTGTTAAGAAATGGAATATTCCTTCAGCTTCTCAAGACTTGGTGATCTCTCTTTAGTCGGGTTGTCGCTTGATTCCATGTTATAAGCTTTAAAGGGAATGGGGCCCACCCTCAGTCGGGTGATTGCCAGATGGAGGAAATGGGTCACGCGACTTTGAGACTTGGTATCTTTGCCCTCAGTCGTGTGATCGCTAGATAATTTAAGGGTAGGCTCAGTTATTAGGTGATTAAATGCCAGCCGTCCGATGCAAAGAACAGATGATCCAACGGTAGACGCGTGGTCGGGTGATCAAAGTGCCCTACAAAGAAATTTCTCCCGACTCAGCGCCTTGGGGCAGTCGGATTGTCGCTAGAAAGGAAAAAGGGCACGTGCTTCAAGTTAAAGGTAAAGACTCAGGATCACCCGACTCAGCGACTAAGGGTTGTCATATTATCTTGTAAACAGGCATGAGCATCTGGCAATCAGGCGACAAGCCATGATGGTTAAAAGGTAGCAGTTAGGCGCTGGGTCGCTAGACAGATGATGAGTTAAGTAAAATGACTCGCGACTTTGATTTCACATGGTCACCTTGTCGCTGGATTTAGGCTTGAGTTAAACAGAGGTTAAAAGGTGCTTTTATCGCCAAGTCTAGAGATTTAACCAGGGTCAATGTCTGATACTCGCGACAAAGAGACTAGCCGTTGGTCGCTAGGTCGCAGGACTTTGAATTTGAATTTTTGGCGGCAAGTTTAACACAGAGAGCATTCAGAAGCCATGTTTCCTATTTTCTCGTATTCTAGAATTGATCAGAGGGGTTTCTAGTCACAGGAAATCATACGCAGAGCAGTCTGTTGATCCCCAGAATACTTTGTTTCAATAATATTTAAAAAAGGAGGAAATTCAACGTGTTGCAGAGCAGAACAGAAATATGACTGAGTTTCTAAAAGTGCCACGAGGAAGGAGAAGAAGTCCTGGGCGATGATAAGATGAACACTTGGCTATGCACTATTCACAGACAAGAGAGGCAGTTATTGCAGAGGAGTATAGGTGAAAAAGTGTGCATGACTATTCAGACTGAACATAAATGCTGCTAGCCACCGTTTAACAAATCTGATTTTTTCAATTGCCAGATCAAGGAGGAACATGAAAATATCCATGAATATATATTTGACTCGGTCATTCTCCACCATCTCTTCTCTCTCTTTTCCTCTCTCCTGTGTTTTAGGGTTAGGGTTTCCAGGACCATCCAAAGCTTGTTGCATCCTAAGGGATCCCAAGATGGTCATAGCCCTATATATAGCAGAAAAGTGGAAGTTGCAAAGGGTTGGAAGGTAGTCTGATACTTGTAGTATTTTTTCTCCTGTGTCTTTTTCTTTCATCCATCTATTTCTCTTCTGATTCTATGACAGCTTGCTGTTATCGTAATTACCTTGTGCCTCATTTTGTGT
>MU225664.1:151984-173234 GCA_018584345.1 Thuja plicata | reverse complement strand
TTCTCTTCTGATTCTATGACAGCTTGCTGTTATCGTAATTACCTTGTGCCTCATTTTGTGTAATTCATGTTTATCCTCTTTTGCAATCAATAACTGAGTAGATGTTTTACCCCTTATTGATCAAGCTAATTCTGGTTCATTCTGTGTTGTGTCTATTTCGCTTGGATTACTGTATTGTGAAGTTTTCTCTTCCCTTGTAGTAATTTTTAGTCTCTGACCTTCACATGTTTGCTAAGAATCATGTGGTAGAAGTTATGTTAGTTGAGTTATATGGATGTGTAGTGTAGTTTCAAGGCAGAAGAAAGTAGGCCCTATCTTGGTGTATCACCTTTCCCTTTTCAAGTAATTTGGTTTTCAGCATCTCCTTCTCCCTTTTCCTTGCAAGAGATATTTTTAGGTGCATCCTGATAGTTGAGGAAGCCGGCCTTCTCCGGAGATTCAATCTCGTAGTTCAAGTCCCACAGCTTGGAGGTTGATTCCATGTTTCACTAGGTTGCTGTTAGAGAAGCTTTCAGCAAGGGTGCAAACCTCAGTGACAATAGTCATCTTGTAACCAAACCATCTTAGGTACAGACCAGATCTGCACCTGATATAAATCCTGAACACGGGAGTCAAATATGAGGTTACAAACACTCATCAAAGTATAGACTCAATCCCTAGTAGGATCATATCTATCGTCATCCTCATGCTGCTATGACGAATCCTTCATCTCATCCATGTAAACCCACATGCCATGGTTTACTGCCCCTTTTAGCCTCAAAGCACAAGTATGACCTTTAGAGAAAGGCCCCTTACACCAAAAGCAAAGTTGTATCTTCCTTAGGTCCTCTCTAGAAGTATCATCAAATCTCCCCATTGACTTGCCCTTGTCTTCAACAAAAGATGGAGACTCCTCATCAACGAGTGGAGGATTAGATGAATTCGGGGCATCCTTTCTTTGAGGTGATGACTTAAGATATTAGGCCTTCTTCATCGCCTCCTATAAAGTGGGTGGGTCACAAGACTTAACCCATCTATGGAGTGGCTTTTCTAACCCCTCTAAAAAAAACATCACTCTCCTCTGCTCAGAAATGTCATACACCATAACTGACAGACGCTAAAAATCACTAATGAAATCCTCTAAGATAGTCATCTATCGTAGCTAATCCAAATCTCTGAATTAGATCTCTAGGTCCTTCCTATCAAAATGATCAATCAATCAGTCCAAAAAATTTTGATAAACAATAATTTGATCATGGTGTAAAGATATCAACCTATGGTACCACCAGTCATGTGCAGTCTCATCTAAATGAAAAACTACAAATCTAATGACATCCTCCTCTGTCATAGGACACAATGCAAGGTAGGTATCGAGCTTGTGGATCCAAGCTCTAGCAGTGACCCTACCACTACCATCAAAATGTGATAGCATCATATTGCTAGCCACCTATCTCAAATCATTCTTCCCCATCCTCTACCAGTCTTCCCCTCGAGTGTTTGTGTTTCTATGTCAAATATTTGTCAAATTTCAAATTCTACTTCAAGCCATGAGGAAGGGCATCCCACTCAGCATAGTGAGTGACTATATCATTGGAAAAGGGGACATCCTCAGCATCAGTTCTGACTATATCGACCTCCAATCTAACAAATATGGGCTTGGAGTCTGAATTGATCTCCCTTGTCACCTACCCTATCTACTCTGTCATCTCTCTGGGCTCTATGCTCATAATCCCTATGCCTGTCATCAATCCATGATCTATATGATGTGATAGAAGCATAATGTGATCTCTTCCTACTCTATTTCCTTGGTAATACCATCTATCTCAAGGTGTCACAAAGCTCATGTAATACATCAGTTATGTAAAATTGCCCTGTTGCTAGGTTCCTAAAGGTCTCCCTAGCTTCTCTATCTATATTTTCTTCAGTAGCAGCTGTGGTTTATGTAGTACCTACTGAACCACCTGAACCACCTAGATTATTAGCATCACCACCAAGCATTGTGCCAAACTAAATATTTTCATCTTCTTCATTTAGTGTGGGTGAATGAATTCTATGGTGGTAATGCCTACCAGACATAAATATCCTATTATCTACCATAATTGAATTCCCAAATAATAATAATAAAGAATGAACCTGATTTCCTTGCAGGCTCGCAAGAAATGACTATGATACCACTGTAATGAGCCCAACCTAGCTCTGCTAATAATTCAATTTGATTTTTCACAAAGATAACAATTTATATCAAGAAACTCCTTATTTAAACATTCAATTTCAATTTGACTTTTCTCAGCCAACATACAAATTTATTTCAGAATGCTTATTTGGTGAAATTCTAGAATTAGCCTTCAATTAATTTATTCAAACACTAATTTCAAATGGACTAAATTTATTAATGTTCCAACAAAATGCAATACATAAAAAAAACCTGTTATTAAATCCTGGTATCTCACATTGACTCATAATGTGGGTGCTGAAGCATCTTATTCCCCATGTGCAAGAGGACTGGACTCCACGACGTCAACAGAAAAAATTCATTTCATTTTTCAACCCTCACGTGCTGCCAAATAAAGAAGATCGTGGCCAAAGAGAGGCACACGTGACCAATAGGGAGTGTTGAAGTTTTTCTTCTACCAACAATGCTGTAAACTCTACACACAAAATCTGCTACTAGGAATAGACTCACAACAGTTTGAATTCCTATTCACAATAAATATGAAAGGCCCAAAATTGCAGATCGTCCACCAGTAAAGAGATTTTGATTCACAGCCAGGAGATTCTTCAATAAAACTCTAATATTATTCCACCACTCCAACACATAAAATTGACCTCTTCTACAGGCCTTAGTTCAAATAAATTCAGTCCATAAATTAATTGCACCTTCAGTGTGCCAATTAATTACCAGAAATCTCCGATTCCACAGACAACTCTTCAGAATGAATCAACTTCTCCCTTAGCCACAAAAAAATAGTAGAGAGATGTAAATGTTTACTTCAGCACATTTTCAAGAATGTAGAACTCAAAAACCCTTATACTTCAGTAAGGGCACAATTCAGAAATTCCAACACAGATCCATGGAGTCAAAAGTTTAATCAATAATTGAATGCCCATCCTAATAAAATGAGCTCATATTTATAATCCATCCTTGGCCAGAGTTTCCCTAAAAGAGCTTCAGTTCACAACTCTTTTAATTATCAACTTCTAAAACATTATTATAATAAAGTATTATAACAATATGAATTTAATTATTAATTAATTAATAATTAATTAATAAGTATGAGCTTGTGCAATAAATCCAACATCCACTGCAGGTGGCGACTAATTTCCAGAGCCACCCACCGCACTTCCAAAAATGACAACTTCCAAAAATAGAATTACTAAAAATAGTAAGTCCCCAACCAAAGAACTATGCAAACTAAATATAGTCTAGAGCACTGACCACTACCAATACTACCCTGCCAGAAATAGAAACTGACCAAGCTGACTTACTAAAAATAGTAAGTCCAGACTTACTAAAAATAACAAGTCTGCCAATTGGGACCCTCAAAACCAGGCAACAACTAATGAGGGTCGCGATAATGAGATGACAAAGCCATTGCCAATACTTGCTAAAATTGGGGACATCACAACCTTGTAACCATTTTTTGGAGTGGAATCAAGGATCATCCATTGCATTGGAGGGACCCAGAGACATATCCAGTTGGAAAAATCCATTATCAAATTGTGTTTTGTCTTCTCTCATCTTTATCTCTTCTTTTTAATTTATCATTATTTAATTATTATGTTTATATAAGCATTTTAATTTCATTTTAAAGACCTTCATTTAATTGTGGTAAAAATTTATTATGCATGTGCAACAGTCCTAGGTCCTAGTGTCAGATCACTCCTCAAGTCAAATCGGATCAACACCACAAAAATGATGGGGTGATGCCGATTCTGAATTCTGTTCTTAGGGGCTTCTATTATTTTTGTTACTGCTTGGAAAGTTGGGAATTGAGAAGGAAGGAAAATTTAATTATCTAAATCTATAAATGCTAGAGAGGAAATGGAAATTGAAATGTGATTGAAGATAAGTGTACCTTGAAAACATGAAGGAGATATTTTTTTGTTGTTGTATTTCCAAATGTTGGAATCCAAAAAATAGTTATACTTCTAGATCTGGGTCCTGAAAATGGTTTGTTATTTGTCCTAAATTTTTTTGTCTATGTCCGAGGGTGAAAAATGTTTTGAATGTTCTACACCTGGTGGTATAACATTTGGGACATTTTGTAACTGGTGAATGTGTTCCATATTTTATGGAGATCTATCTTAGGGTTTGCATAACCTGAATATGCAATTACAACTTCATGTCATATACATGCACATAAAAAAAAGGGGAAATAGGTTGGATAAATGAGGTTTCCTTGGTCAAACCCTTGTCTAGGAATCAACCTTGAAATATGAAATGTAAAGCATAAAGTAAACACAAAGGGTCAGTATCGTATTAATGTGCTTATCCTCATGGACAAATGTTTGTATCACTAAAATCCATGAAGTATGTTTGATGTGTGTTAATTTAATGTAGATGTTTACTTTCAGAAGAGATGTAGGATCAAGGAGGCCTTTAAATGTGCATGGATATTTGAATACCACCCCTAGATCTTGATTCTCTTGAAATTCTTGATCACACTTACAAGGAGAGAGAGAAAAATTATGGAGAAAGAGAGATCTTATTTTCTTATTTGAGAGCTAAAATAAGACCACCATGGGATATAAAATATTTCTCCAACTTGGAGAAGATTGCCTTGATGAGATGGAAGAAGAAGAATGCCTCAGCTTGAGATATTAAATCACAATAATTACTCCAAAGTAGATTATTTCTTGCATATATTTGATTGATGGAAATGAGGAGATATATAGGTTTTATATACTTTCCTCTCATTTTGGGATTTCAAAATAAGCCAATCCAACCACTGAAGAAGAATTAAATGAAAAACCTTGATATTAGTTTCTGAGCCCAATCTAGGACAAACTACCTGGATGCAGAATTCCTAGAATGTTGTACACCCAGGGAAACAACATTTGAAATGTTGTACACCTAGGCATTTTGTCCCAAATTTGGCCATGAAATTGGGATGACAAGAAGAGTCCCCAATTTGAATTACAGGTTGTCGGGATCAAACAAAATGGGCATAAAGGCCTAAAATTAATAAAAGAGGGGCTATAGGTCCTAATTAGAGTCACCAATAATAAGTGCAAATTTTTTAGGATGGTACAAATAGAACACTAATTTTCTAGACCTTCAATGAGGGAAAGAAGCTTGATCCATGGAGAAGAACACCTTGATTTCTTGAGAAGAAGTCTACATCTTGGATTCTTTAATGCTTGCGTTGATTGATTAAACTTGAATTCTTTCAAGTCAAAAAAAATGATTGGTCATGGTTTTTTTCCAAAATGAGGAGTGATAGGGTGTTTATATACCTCTCACAACATCTCACGGGTTAAAATTCAAGCAGATCAACTTTAAGTCTAAATATCCCACTAAATTACCAAGAAAAAACCCTAGATCCAATTTGGGTTTGATCTTCAGGAAATAAAATTCCCTAAGAGTTATGTTGCTATGAAAAAATTCTGTAGGAATTATGTTGCACCCAATCAGAGCCAAAATCAGGACCACACGTCCTAGATAATTAGGGAATGTTGAATTATAAAATATAACTAATTTCGAGGTTGGACATGGGTCACAAATGGTAACATAGGGCCTAGGTGATGAAATAAATCATATGATTTAAGGAAAAATAGAGGATCACACTTATAAATAAAGGATTTCCTTAATTTTAAGCAAGATTAAAATAAAAGAAGACCCATATTTGAATTTAGGTGTCCATTAAGTGCCATATCAAGTCCTACTATGAAAATACACTAAGGTGGGTGCTAAATAATCATGAAATTATACAAAAATGTTAGGTGCTTAAAATTTAAAATGGTATATCTATCCCCCACTTTAAGATGATTATGAGACAAAATCATGCTCAAAGTAAAGGAAATGAGAGAGAGAGAGAGAGAGAGAGAGAGAGAGAGAGAGAGAGAGAGGATCANAAAGAAAAAGAGAGAGAGAGAGAGAGAGAGAGAGAGAGAGAGAGAGAGAGAGAGGATCATGGGAAAATTAAAAAAAATAAGAAATCACTAGGCTTAAGGACACAAGCCCCAAAACAAAGGATCTCATCTCAAATAACCATGCATAAGGGCACATATACAAAAGAAAAAAAGGAAAAAAAATAAAAGACAAAAGGACAAAAGATACAAACAAAAATGGGTTAGTACTAAAAATAATACTCTATATCAAGTAGTTGAAGATACTGTATAGTCAGAAAATGGAAGCACTTCCATGGTAGACTAGTTTATCCTTCTGAGTAAGTGGTTTGGGGTCATGTCAAGTGCCTTGAATGGGTTCCTGACTTTGATCTGGCTTTATCCTCCTGTTCTACCCCATTTCCACTATTTCTAGCCTATTTCTGGCAACCCAGATTGAGAAATTGGGATTTTGGCCTTGGGGTCTAGGTTAACCTTTTTGAGTCAAGGTTGACCTTGACCTTGACCTAGGTCACAATTGACCTTTTTAAGGTCTGGGGCCCAAATTCTAGAACCTTAGGGTTTCCATATACCGGTCTTTGGAAAAAGTTAATTCCCGCTTCCGGGTCGGTTGTTTCAGACTTCGGGACAACAAATACTAAATTATATTTAACATAGGTCCTCTTCTAGGGGAATGGGTCCAATTAGAATTTAATTCTCCTACATCAGCCTCTCTAGAAGATTGTGCCCTAATTTCATATAAAAGGAAGCTTTTCTCTCTCATTTTCTCTAAGGATCATTACTAAGTATCAAGAAGCAAAAGCATAATCAAGAATCATAACACTTTCAAGACTTGAAGAGTGGATTCCAAGGGTGACAAAGAAAGATTTGAAGCAAGACAAGTAGCCATTGAAGTATTCATCCATTCTCAAGAACTTCTCAAGCATCCATTTTTATCAAGGAGATCCATTGGTGGCCATAGAAGGATTTAAGCTCCATGGAGACCTCTTGTTGAAGATTTCTCCATCTACATTCCTCCAAGCCTCTTCCAATTCAAGAGACCATTCAAGATTGGTGTTGAAGATATACAAATAAATTTATTGAAGACATCCTACATTCTCCATTCTACATTCTACATTCATTTGGTGCATCCATACTTGTGGATTCAAGGATTCAAATCCTCCACAAGGAATTATACATGAGCAAGGTGAATTGTTTCATTTACTTTGTTTACTTCTGAAATTTGAATTATATATTTGAGGTTAATTCCAAAATTGGGGTTTGACTAAGGAAAACCCCTCCCCCAACAAACAACCCCCTTTTTCTTGCAGGAACAGGTTCGGAACAATAGATCAGGAGGGAGATTCAGATACCCTTTTTGGTGAACTTCCAGGATCCAAAAACAAAATTTCAGTCTGAGACTTTTTAGGTCGATTGTGACCTAGGGCATAATCAGAAATTCTGGCAAATGGTGACATTGACTTTAGGGTGCAAATCGAAACTATCTCAGAATGGAATTTTTTTTTTGGGTTTTGTTCATCTCTGTATTTCTATTCCAGATCTGGTCTCAGATTTTCTAGAAACTCAACACAGGCTTCAAAAAATAGCATTCTTTGATTTGCAATATTTCAAGGTTAGTGCATTTATCCTATTCAGTTCAATTAAGGTTTTCAATCTATCTAAATCCAAAATACACATTCAAATTAATCAAATCAATCAAAACCCGGGTACTTAAGATCTTCCTTCCTTATTCCTTTTTCTAAATGATTGATTCATTTATGCATTGATCCTTCTTTTTGGGTTAATCAACTTGGATCTTTCATTTACATATCCAAGGATAGAAGGAGTGCATCTTATTTACCCCCTCAACATATTTAAATGTAAGGGATTTTATGTTAAATGAACACACCACTATATAATTCATTCATTTTATCCTTTACATTTTGGTGAACCCGCGATAGAAAACTCTTTCTTTTTGGTGTTAGATTTACATTTTTTTTGTTAGATCTTGCATGCATATTAGATTATTTTTCTTTTATGTTCTTGTATTTCCTTTCATAAATTAAAATCAACTCTTTGAATTCTAAATTAGTTCATTTACATTACATTGGTGTATGAGCTTTACCACTTTTAGTCCTACTTATAGCATCCTGGTTAGAAGAAGCCATAGACTCATGGGTTCCTTTGATCCCAAATCTTCCTCTCCTTTTCGTAGTATCCCAGATGACAAATTGAATACTCATGATTCCAATCCTTCTATGGACCATAACTCTTCTCACTCATCTCACGATGAGGAGGATGCTTTAAGAGTTCTTCCTGAACAAGTGCAAAAAATTTCAACTCAACTTGATAAAATGGGAAATTGGGTTATCCAAGAAAACCATAATCAAGATTCTATTCAAGCTATAGAGGCTCTTAAGAAAGTCCTTTGTGATAGTGACCAAGGTGTTAATTTTTTGCGTGGTATCACTCATCTTATGCATTAGAATGTTAAACCTTTATCTCAAGAGGCTCAAGATCTAAGATATATACCTCCTATCACTAGTGAAGAACCTTATTTTGTTCCTTTACCTAGAATTACTACTTATACTCCTCCTTTGATGACCATCTCTCCCAATTTCATCTATTCCTGTGAGTGTTCCACTGGTATATTTACCTACCTCACAACCTTCATATCATAGTGTACCTTTTACCTATACTAATCCTCTTCCAACCATGGTCCCAAATGTTCCACCTGTTGTATCTTCTATTCCTACTACTTCCTACACATTTCCTAGTGTTCCTAACATTCCTATGCCACCTGTGTCTTCTAATGATTCCACAATTATTATTTTGGCTCAGACAGTTTCATCTTTACAACAACAACTTCCGTCATTAACTCAATCCAAATTTAGCATTCCTACATGTGACATGGGTAGTCCCTTATCTTTAGACATTATCCATGCTACTTTTCCTTAGCAAGATGATATGCCTCATCTATAGAATTACAATGGTAAAGGTGATCTTGTTACTCATGTTAAAACATTTCAAATCCTTTGTAGTGATTATGCTCATGACCATAGGATTTTAGCTAAACTGTTTGCTAGAACCTTTTGTGATAAGGCTTTGAAATGGTATTTTTCTTTACCTCCTTATTTTTTTGATTATTTTCCTAAATTGGCTAATAACTTCATTCAATAATTTCAAAATAACATTGGTCCGCAAGTTTCCTTAACTGATTTAATGCATTGTAAACAAAACACTAAGTAAAAATTGATCAATTTCATAGGTAGATTTAAGAAATTGTATGCTTAGATTTCTTATCCTGTCCCTGATATTGATATTCAACACATGTTTATTTCAAATTTACAAAAATATATTAGGGATAAGATTTTTCTTACTAAATTTACCTCTTTTCAACAAATTTGTGCAACACTTCATCATTATCAATTACAAGTGAGTCAATTTGTGAGAAAAACTCCAATGGCTCCTATTTCAGTTGATAAGAGTGACAATTCTCCTAATCCTAGTAAATTTTAGAAACCTAACACCTACATCAAGATTAATAAATAGAAAAATGTGGTTGCTGATCAAGTTGCTGTTGCATCTCACAATGCCACTTCTGCATCCACTGCTTTCCGTATGAATCTTTGCATTCCATTATAAGTAGGTTGTTAAATGCTAATATGATTACTTTTCCTCCTATTCGAACTCTCCTTCCTACTACAATAGCTTCAAAATCATTTTATTCTAAAGCTTTTTTCCAATACCATCGCCAAAATGGCCATGATACTGAAAAATGTTATTCTCTAAAACGTAAAGTTCAAGACTTAATCTACTCCAATTCTTTATCTGTTGATAATATTGATGGTAATGGAAAAAAATCTATCTCTCCTCCTAATAAAAACCTTCAAATCTACACAAATCCTCTATCTACACATGATACTAACACTATCTCTTAACCATCTTCTGTGGATATCATTTACGATTCAAAGATGGATGATCTTAATCACATTGTTAATCATGTGGAGAGAGTTGTTGTAACTCAACCTATTGTTCAAGATCCTTCACCTCCACCTCAACTTCTAGTTCTACCTAAACCTCAGAAACAAACTAAGGATAAGCAACCTTGGGAAATTTCAATTACCTTTGATGATTATGAGATTATTAAGGCTCCCGATGGTCCCCTTTATATTTATTCTAGGATTTCTAAGATACCTACGTGTGGTTGTCTTGTTGATCCCACATAATTAATCAATGTTATTATTGAGGAAAATCTTTTTATGAAAGGCATATAATGTGATTATTATGATCCATCGGATGCATGGATCCAAACTTGTAATGGTTTTCTCTATCCTGCACTTGGTTCTATTAACTTACCTGTTGAACTCTGTGGCAAGGTTGTAGATACTAAATTCATCATTTTTCCTACATCTGATCAATTTCAAGTCAAAATTGGTTTTCCTTGGATAACTGCTATGCATGTTATTGCTTCTCCTATTCATAAATGTCTTAAGTTCATTCATAATGGGGAAGTAAAAACTATTAATCATAGTCTATATCAACCTTCTAGGCCTAGAGATTGTGCTACTCTTGATTTATTTTGGCCCTCATTACCTAACTCATGTCCTCCTCACCCTGACAACCTTTTTCACTCATATCAAGCCTATAAAAATCACAAGATAGTTGAGTTAAGCATGCCTCAAGTAGATCTCAACCATGGTATTTTTCCAACTTCTTCTATACCTCCTTTATCCATAACTGCTAATTCTATTACTCAACCTCTTAGTAATGCTACTCAACCTACTATGAATCCTATCAATCTTCCTACAGAATATGTGAAGGAATTAGTGGTTATTCCTCCTAGTTCTCCACATGTGTCAAACAAATCAAAATGTAATAAATCTACTAATGAGCATCATAAGAAGCATAGAGATAATGCTAGGGCTCATGCTTCTCTTCTTCAAAACTCTTTATCTTCTTTTAATCAACCTATGCCAGATGTGTTGAAAAAAGATAATATTAAAAATGATGTTAAGATGAATGAGTGTGATGATCCAATTCACATCTCAGATCCAATTTCAATTAATCTTGATGAGGAGGATAATTTAGATGATCCTATTGATCTTAGTGATGAATATGAGACCATTGACATTGACATTGACTTACCTCATATGCTTTCAACTCAATTGACAATTACACCTAGTATCAAGCAACACGATTCTCAAGAGGATCCTTGTTTGGAACTGGCTATTATTCCTACTGTATTGGATATAGTACCTCTTGTGAGTTTCCCACCTTCCCTACATGATATAAACTAAGATTGGCAGAGTAGGCGATGCGCCTGGTTGGATTATCCTTTATGGTTTTACTTTCTTTGGGGAACAGTGTCAATTCATTTGCAATAATATCATATTTATATGTACATGTTATCTTATGATCATACTTACCCCATAGTAGGTAGATCCCTTCTATGTTCTTTGTATGTTTATGTTATATTTCCCATGAGTTGTCTTTATTTGGGGCATCTTGTAGTGGAAACATAATCAATAGAGTTATTTCTGTTTCCCTTCAAGCCATTGCTCCTATTAAAGTGTTAGCAATGACTTTAACATGGGGGCATACACTCTACTCACCTTTGACACATAGGCACATTCAAAATATTTTCAATACTTAAATTTTTTTCCCTTTATGGATTAAAGGCTAATCCTTAAAGCACATAAATTTTACTTTTTAGGATCTCTTGATCCCTCTAGTTTAAATTTACACAAATCTCTTGATCTCTCTAGTTTGAATATACAATGGTTTGATCCCTTAAGGTCAGAAGGTGTCCTTAAGACCAAATCTCCCTAATGGGTTGACTAGTGAGCAGACACATTCACTAGGTGGTTCAACTCCATCTTTCTAGTTACACTTTTTTTTTCTTGTATGGTTCACAATGGGACATAGGTTCTCATTGGGCGAGGTAACCATACCCTCTCTCTCTCTCTCTCTCTCTCTCTCTCTCTCTCTCTCCTTAATTGGTGATGTCTCTCTTATCATGATATTAGGGTTGATAAATACTTTATTACCTTGGGGGCTTGAGGATTTCTTTGTCCCCTTATGATTCCAATAATATTATCTATTCTTTATGATCTCCTTTACCAAGAGTTTTTATTGAGTCCATACTCTTGCTAAAGTGGGGGTTAAATGTATAGTCAGAAAATGGAAGCACTTCCATGGTAGACTGGTTTATCCTTCTAGGTAAGTGGTTTGGGGTCATTTCAAGCACCTTGAATGGGTTCATGACTTTGATTTGGCTTTATCCTCCTGTTCTGTCCCATTTCCACTCTTTCTAGCCGATTTATGGCAATCCAAATTGAGAAACTGGGATTTTGGCCTTGGGGTCTAAATCAACCTTTTTAGGTCAAGGTCAACCTCAACTTTGACCTAGGTTAAGGTCAACCTTGACCTTGACCTAGGTCATAATCAACCTTTTTCAGGTCCAAGGCCTAAATTCTAGAATCTTAGGGTTTTTGGATATCGGTCTTTGGAAAAAGTTAATTCCTGCTTCCGGGTCGGTTGTTTCAGACTTTGGGAAAACAAATCCTAAATTATATTTAACATAGGTCATCTTCTATGGGTATGGGTCCAATTAGAATTTAATTCTCCTATTTTGGCCTCTAGAATATTGTGCCCTAATTTCATATAAAAGGAGGCTTTTCTCTCTCATTTTCTCTAAGGATCATTACTAAGCATCAAGAAGCAAAAACATAATCAAGAATCATAACAATTTCAAGGCTTGAAGAGTGAATTACATGGATGAAGAAGAAAGATTTGAAGCAATAAAAGTAGCCATTAAAGTATTCATCCATTCTCAAGCACTTCTCAAGCATCCATTTTCATCAAGGAGATCCATTGGTGGCTATTGAAGGATTTAAGCTCCATGGAGCCCTCTTGTTGAAGATTTCTCCATCTACATTCCTCCAAGCCTCTTCCAATTCAAGAACCTATTCAAGATTGGTGTTGAAGATCTATAAAGAAACTGATTGAAGACATCCTACATTCTACATTATACATTCTACATTCTACATTCTACATTCATTTGGTGCATCCATACTTTTGGATTCAAGGATTCGAATCCTCCACAAGGACTTTTACATGAGCAAAGTGAATTGTTTCATTTACTTTGTTTACTTCTGAAATTTAAATTATATATTTGAGGTTAATTCCAAAATTGGGGTTTGACTAAGGAAAACCCCTCCCCCAATAAACAACCCCCTTTTTCTTATAGGAATAGGTTTGAAACAATAGATCAGGATGGAGATTCGGATACCCTTTTCGGCAAACTTTCGGGAACTGAAAACAAAATTTCAGTCTGAGACTTTTTAGGTTGATTGTGACCTAGGGCGCAATCGGAAATTTTAGCAAATGGTGATATTGACTTGAGGGTGAAAATAGGAACTGTCTCAAAATGGAAAAAGATTTATGGGTTTTGTTCGTCTCTACATTTCTATTCTAGATATACTCTCAGATTTTCCAGAAACTCAACATAGGCTTCATAAAACAACATTCTTTGATCTGTAATATTTCAAGGTTAGTGCATTTCTCCTATTAAATTAAATTAAGGTTTTAAACCTATCTAAATATAAAATACACATTCAAATTAATCAAATCAATCAAAACCCTGGTACTTAAGATCTTCCTTCCTTATTCTTGTTTCTAAATGATTGATTCATTTATGCATTGATCCTTCCTTTTGGGTTAATCAACTTGGATCTTTCATTTACATATCCAAGGATGGAAGGAGAGAATCTTAGTTACCCCCACAACATATTTAAATGTAAGGGATTTTATGTTAAATGAACACACCACTGTATAATTCATTCATTTTATTCTTTAGAGATACCTCAATAAAAATGTTCCAAATACTAGTATCTTGTTTGGAAATATATTGTAAGAGCACAAGTGATCACATGGAATGGGAAAGAATGTATGCCAACAATGAATACTAGTCCATGGTCTAACCCACTAGCCAGTCTATATGAGCATGAAAATAAGAGAGAGAAGCCAGGAATCCAATAGTCTAACAAGTTGTATTATGATAGGTCTAACCTAAACAAGACACTAAGTTAACAAGATAATTTTTTAAAAATGTTTACAAACAATAATGGTAACAATGTGGAAGAAACACAATGAAGTACATTACATACACATAAGTACAAATCATACATAGATAACAATCCTTGAGGGTTCCTTGACATAGAATTACTTAAGAAAACTAATCTATGAAAAACAACTATAAAGAACTGACATACGGTTACATCAACTGAATTCAATGATATACATCTCATATAATAAGACTACATATACATCTGATACCCAAGTTATTCATACAAGAATCAAAATCCACTGCACAAGTCGTAGTGTATGCAATAATACATAACAATACAAAATAACACATCCTCCAAAGGATGTCAACCAATATCCACATATGACATAAGTATACAACTCATGAAATTGAACAAGTCTCCAAAAGATGAATAAGATAGAAAAAGAAGAACTGCAACAAGGATCATCCAAGCAAGAAGATGAATGTCAGATCTCAATGGTAATAAGAATCACTACCACCCGACCACGTGGAACCAAAGGTCCACTCCCACCGTGTTGAGGAGATAGTAACAAGCCCACTCACATGGGTATACAAAAAGAAGGAAAACATCAAAGGTATACAAGACCAACACAAATAAATTCATAGGAAGATCCTAGGAGCTTTCTGAATCATAAATAAGAAAATCTAAAAAATATCAGAGGTAACCGACACATGTAGGATAACCTAAGATGTATATAGGAAGGTGTCATCATGTACGTCTAACCTTGATTTTTGTCCTAGAAATCCCTGAATGAATCCTGGCACTCAAGTGACCATACATGGCGCTAATGACCTCTCAAATTGAGAAAGTCACTAACTAGATTAATATCTTATTAGATTATACTAACGCAACCTAATAAATTATTATTTTATCACTTGTTACCATTACTTACAATAAATGATCCTAATAGCCACTTGTGAGCTCTGTCATTTATTGTAAGCCACCTCCTACTATACAACTAGGTAACCTACCCAAGGTTCACAAAACAACATCATAAAGGTATATCATAAACCTCATCACCGATTCCCACTCATATAGGGATACACCCTCAGAGAATCATAAACAATATCAAAAGAACAACATAAATCTTGAAACTGGTTCTTGCACATACAAGAACGGTTGGTCTGATATTAACCAAAACCATTTCAAGTCTCTCACAAGATCACATAGGACAAGTTACACGAATCAGGTTGGGTAAAAATATCAAGATCAAATCGATAACAACATGAACATGGACTGAAGTTTACATAACACCAAAGAAAGAAAAACCCCCAAAACCTCTGGTTTACATCCTGACAGTCAACTAATCCCAACAGACACCTGACACATTGCAGTATTGTAAAAGGAAAAGAACACACAATCTATTTAATCAGTCACTCAAAGGACACACTAACACATAATGAATACGAATCCAGAAAGGTAATAAAAGTCAGTGATAATCATAATGATATATGCATCTTCAACAAGATCTAATTCAAAATTCCATGCCACATAATGATAAACAAATTTATAATAACATATTATGCAAATTTGTTCATCTAGTAAAAATTACTAACACACTATAATTCAATATCCCAAGAAAATGTACAATAAAAGCTCCTATAGGTTAATTTATAGAATTACCACTATATAAATTAACCTATTTAATAATTACTAAAATTCAACTATAATTACAAGTACAAAGTTATAGAAAACCTCTATAAGCTTATACAAATGTTCAAATCAATGTTCACAAACGAGATCATTTCAGAAAGAATATGATTACATAAATAATCCAGTCACCTCACTCTAGTTTCCTAACATCTATTTCTAATCCATCGGATTTAATAAAACAATCTCATTGATATGACAAATACATAGAAATAATATTAATAATAACATTACATATTATCTCTAACCTTGACTAATAATTTGCTTGTAAATAATAACGATGATAATGATTTAAAAAAGATTAATAATCATTAAATCAAAACATAGTATTAATATTATCAACAAAAATATAATAATAATAACTAAATACAACACAAAATTTTAATTCCCACATATAACACTTTCAAACTTAACTTAACATAACATTTAAATAAATAATATTAATTAAAAACTATTTCATTAAACTAGTCTTTAAAAAAATAAAAATCTAATTTATTTAACCAATTTTTAAATATATAAAAACTAATTAAATAAAATAATTTTTAAATAAATAAAATTAATTAAATAAAACATATTTTAAAATAACAATTTAAATTTAACTAAAAAATAAAAATTAATTTTTTAAAAAAAGTTGAAATTAAAATTAAATTACAAAGGGGAGGGGAGCGGCCCCCCCAAACTCCCGCAGCTTTCGGTGTTGTAGCACAGCCGTTGCCAGAAACTGGCTACCCATTGGGGTGGTCATGCTGCCTACGACAGCATGGGCCCCCCCTTGGGGATGCCATTGCCGTAGCAGCAGGCTCTGCGGGCACACCGATTTGAGCTGGCACGGTTTTCTGCGTGGGGTGGTGGGGTCAACCCACCCCCCAATAACAAAATTCATTTTAAAATTTTTTTTTTTTTAATAAAATTCTTTAAACAATTCCAATTTTGTTTTTTTGAAAAGTATTTTTTTTAAAACATTTCCAAAAAATGGAAAGAAGCATATGAAAGGGTTTTTTTGTCTTTTCTTCCAGTTTTGTCTTTTACCTTGGTTTATTTTATTTTTTACTGGTGAATTTTTTTTTTAATCTACTTATTTTTCTGGGGAGCATGTCTTTTTGAAAAAAATTAATTTTTCAAAGGAAATATTTGTGAAACCAAATATTTGTTTCCCAACTATAGTCTCTACTATAGACATTTTTATTTTTCATTTTCTAAGAGTTTATAGAGAATTTTTATACGAAAATTGGATAGCATAACATTACTATGCTAAATAATAATTTTGTAAAACAATAAAGAATCTAGGGTTTCAAGAACACCCTTTTTAACAACAAACACAAACAACTCCTAATTAAGGGAATATAATCCCACAAGCACGAAGGAGACAAATTCTTAATTCTACAATTGAAAAACACAAAAAGGATAAAATCTCTACCTTAGATCCAATGCAAGAAACAGATAAAAATTAGGCCCTTGAAGAAGATTGAGCCTTGAATCCTCCAAGCACACACCATCATGATTTGACACCAAACTTTATTTCAACATGCAACCACAAAAATTCCCAAATTCTCCAAATGCCAAGCAGACACAAAAGCTCTTCAAAAATGCTCCCAAAACCTGTTATCCCCAAATGAGAGAAGAATTCCCCTAAAGAGAAACAAATTTCCCTAATCATGAAAACCCTAATGAAAACACACCAGTTAACTCCTAAAAGGACTCAACTCAAAATTGAAAGTAAATAATAATTATTAATTAAAAATATCTATTTACTTGCACAACTCAACTTTTACTTATTGTTCAGGCTTAGAATTGTCACCCCAACTCAGGCATTAGGGCTACGCAATAATTCCATCCTAACAATGGAAACCTCCTCTAGCTGTGGGTAGACTATGAATGAAGAGGAATCTCCGGATTCTAGGCTAGTTCCTATTTGATTCAGGATATCACCTCCTGATTTGAAACTTGATGGGGAAAAGGGAAAAAGGATTAAAAATGAAAATGAAAATGGGTGATACACTAAGAATGGATTCATACTTTTGATGGAAAGATAAAGCAATAACTCCAACTCATACATCAAAGGTTTAATACTTCAAATCTTTTCTCAACATATAGGCTAACAGATTTCACTACTAGGGTTAAACCACAAATAGCTCAAATAGTTAGCAAACATACATTTTCATACAAGGTTTTAAGTAATTGATCACCCTAGGAAGGAATATAATTGCACTCACTTCTCTCGGATAAAAATGAAAATAACACTTGCAAAGATAGATGAAATAGGATCATAGAATCAAAACTCCACATGTATGAGCCAATGAAACATCTGCTTTATTCTTCACCAAAATTTGACAAAATGTGATTACAAACATGAATCCAAGGCACTAAGGAACAATAAGCTCACTTTGCCTTCTTTTCCAAAATCTGCAACCCCAATGGATACAAAATGCACAAAAAGGGCTATAGGAACAAGATAGTTCACTATATCAACCTTCTGTCTAGATTCTACACCCCTAACTATTAAGTACAAGCTCAGTTATATAGCCCTTAAGGCTAATCTCAAAAATAAGATCTCCCTCCAAAAGTTCCTCTCCAAAAAAAAAGATCACCCTATTTCAAAGGCCTAAACAATGCCTAAAATGTAGCCTTCAATCAAGCCCCCTTCAAAATAGAGCATATCCCTAAATCCATGGCATGATCAATGCCCAAAATGAAGCCCTAAAGGCTAATTTTGAAAATGAGACTAGCCCTCCATAACTCTCCTAAAGTTGATATATCTTTGATTTACATCTTTTTAATGTATATCAACATATATTACAAACACATTATAATATTTTGTAGAATATCCAAAATACATAACCCCTAACTCCACAACATGAATGAAGACCGATCAAAACTAACCCCAAAAATCTAAAAAGCCCTAATTTGACACTTAACTTCATGGTCAACATAACCATAAAATATCACACTGCCATGGCATGTGATGAAGCTGTCGTGGCATGTAAAGAGAGGTTGTTGTGTACTACAGTTTGAAAAGTCATTATCTTTCGCATTGTGGACTCCAAAGTTTATTAAAACTTGGCAAAGGCATTTTATTTCATCTCTTGTAGCTTTCTCACTTGGTATTTCCTCATTTGTTGGAAGGAGAAGGTTAGGGTTTTGCTTGGCGCCACCATGCTTGTCTGCATTTTCTCTCTGGATGAATCACGGGGCTCGGGTTTATTGCATGATAAATGGAAATCAGGCTCCATTAAGAGTTGGAAGTCTATAAACAGTGAGTTATTATGCCATAATGTATGGTTCTCTACATCTCTCTATAGAAGCTCGGGCTTGTCATTGAAATGGTTGCTGCAGTAGAGATCTAAAGAGCTCAGACTCTTGGAGAAGTGGGGGTCTTTGAATGGTTCTTTCAACTAGAGTGATGAATTTAGTTAGCTCAGTGTTGACATTCATGATCCAGAGCTGGCATAGGTTGAAAACTATGGTCTTCATTACTCCTTGATATCTAGTACTACCCTGCTACAAACATGCACGAGTTGGAGCTCTGTTTTACCACGTGGCCCTTTTCCCTCTGATCTGCGGCTTACAACTGTCTTGGAACTTGGAGTCTTCCATTTTCTAGTAGAACTCAGGTTCCATTGCCATGAAACATGGCATTCCTGCATGCAGCTTTATGGGTGTCTTTCAGTTGAATTTGGGTTCTCTGCGACTTTATCTGTAACCTATAGGTAAGTTACTTCTCCTTTTAAGCATGTTGTTTCTTCTATCAAAAATGTTGTTTGTAATTTGGTTTTTTTTTTTTTGTCTGCAACATATATCAAACTTCTGTTGATCTTGAATCAGCCACCACTATTAATAAAATCAATATATTTGGCAACAGAACTATTTACATAATTTGATGATCCTCTATAAGAATTAATTCTAGACATGTCTAGAACCTTTGACAAGTCATCCTTTAATATTTCTAACAGAGGTTGACTTAGTTGAGTTTGCACACTTCCTTTACACACCTTGTTAATGTTCTTCAATAAAGCCTCACGAACCTCATTCACATTTTTCTGAGCTGCATTTGGGAAGAAACCGACACTAGATTAGCCTTGAGTAAGCTTTTCTTCATAAGACTTATTATTACAATAAAAAAGATTATTACATGACTGTGCATTTCCCAGTTTCACAGTTGGATGATCCATTTGATATAATGGAAGATTTTATTTTTCCATATTTTTGCGTGTTAGTAGTCTTACAATTCACTGATCTGGTTTCACTCAAATTTTCATCATTCCAATCCCAACCTTTCTTATCATCTAGAACTTTCACCCCAAACTGAAAAAAGAAGGCTTTCCATCACATAACAAGAGCCTCTCCATTCTCCATGTGAGATGCAGATCCAGGTATGCAAGAAGCTTTTCCTGCATGATCACTAATTTTAGCTACAGACATATGATGATTGTGGAAAAAATAGAGTACTCCTAGGCATCCAGTATCACTAAGAACAAGCTCTCCACTCAGCATGCCCTTTGTAATAGAATAAAACACACGTGGTCTAGCTTTCATCACTGACAGAGATTGTTCAACTTCATTATATCGAGTTCTTGTCAAGGTCTTTGGCAAGCATGCACTTTGAATGCTATGTAGTTTTTGTTGTAGCTTCTACAGAATTGATAATGCTGTCACTCCATGATTGAATAGAAATTTGTAAACCATGTTGTCTTCTTCATGCATCTGGGTGCTCATTTTCTTCTTTTATAATAGTGAGCTACTTCATAAAGAAAGAACTCAGGCTCCTTCTTGAATTCTCCTTGTTGGCTATGTTTAATATGTATCATGTCTGTAGCTTTGTCCTGTATGGAGACCATGCTGTTCATGACGTCAGCTCCAATGAATATCTGCATCTATGTAGAATGATGTGCTCCCCTATTAAAACCATGCCTACCTTACCCACTGTCTGTGGAGGCTATGATTTCTGTACTTGTTTCACTCTTATGGATATATGCATAAATAGTAACTCATGCTTGATAGTGTAGACACCCAAAAATGGACAGGCTTGCGACTTTACATTAAAAACACTAATTTTCATCTATTAATTAATGGTTTTTATTCATTAATTAATCATCTATTTTCCTCTAAATTCATTCCCCAAATCATCTAATCAAATTCCCAAAATTAATTAAATAATTAATTTTATTTAATTAATTAACCTTAATTGATTAATTACCATTAATTAATTAATTAAATTCAATTTCCTATAGTTTAAATTCAAATATTTAAACTTACTAATTAAATTCTTCCAATTAAATTAATTTCAATTAAATTAATTTAATTTCATTCAATAAAGTAATTCTAAATAAAAAAGAAATCAATTATCTCACATGTTGAAAACTTTAATTAAATAAATGAATTAAATATTCATTTATCTTCAAAGAGATAACTCCAATCAGATCACATGGGTTACTCCACCCATCTCTCCAATCCACATGGGTAAC
>MU225664.1:137565-151833 GCA_018584345.1 Thuja plicata | reverse complement strand
TTCATTTCATCACCAATTCCTATATAATAAACCCTTCATAACCATTTGAAGGATCCAGGATTTCAAGCTCTCGTGCACCATTACTCTATCAGTTTGGTTCTAGCATTCAAGCCATCTTGCGATCACATACACCCATTTCAATTATCAAATTCTCGATGCTTCTCAAGTCATAGACGCTGCCCCGCATATACTGAGCATCAAGAACAATATTTTGGAAGGAGTAGAGAGAAATAATAGAAGCTTCAAGCATTGTGGGGTTTGCATTTATTTGTCTTCCTTCCTCTTACTTGTACATTTTATTGCTTACATTTCTAGTTATTCATTTGGTAGTCATTGTATAATTGATTTGCATTCATTTGTGAAACCTTTGCTACTAACCCTCGCCCTTGGAAAGCTGGGGAATCAGAAAGAGAGGCATACATTTTGGTGAACCTGACATGAATCAAACAACCCAAATATCTCTTGTAGACGAAGAAATAGATTGATCAACCACGGTTGTACGGTCGTAAATTTAAAAATTGGACTTTTCTTTGACATTTGTATTATTTCATAGTTGCTGGTATTTTACCGCAATCATCAATACTGTGCCGCAACCGACTGGTTTAATACTGCAATTGATTGCAGGATTTCATAGTTATTCTATCCATTTCTTGTCTTCTTTCCTCTAGTATTTTGCCACAATTGTCTGATCTGTGCTGCAATTGAAAGAATTTTGTCACAGTTGCCCAATCCATACCGCAATCGACAACATTTTGCCACAATTGCTAGTGCTTTACCATAGTTGATAGAAATTTACCACAGTTGCCAGAAGTTTTCTGCAATCGTAGAAATATTGCAATATTAGATCCAAATCTTTTGTCTATCTTTTTCTAATTTGACATTCTTTTCATTTTCTGTGTAGGATTGGATCAAAGTCACCAAGGACAAAGAAGGGTAAGTTTTGGTAAGCATCATTCGTTATTTCAAAGTTACTTATACCCTCATTTTGCAAATAATCCTTTTTTGGTACTAACCTGTCTAAATGAAGCAAACTAAATAAATTCATTTGTCGATTTGGGTTTAAAACAAACAGTGCTTGCAAAACATATCACACCTCATATTTTGGATTTGGGCTTAAAATTGACGTGGGGTTTAAAACTGAACAAAGGAAAAAAATCTCTCAATTTGGTGCATTAAAATTGAACAAGCAATCAAACACCTACTTTTGGGCTTAAAATTGAACATTGGTGCTTGTATGGTGGTGTAGCTTAGTTCACATTTCAAAATTTGGAGCTTAATCGATTTACCTTGCGTCTTGAGTTTTGGGTGCACTTGCACAAACTGTTAGATTACAAACCTTTATTTTTTAGAAAGGCCTATCTGGGGAATGCGCTTCTTCCTCAGAGGATGACCTTAAACTGGTAATCCTTCTGATCGGTATATAAACAAGGCATGAACCAAAGCTCCATCTTATCTAGCCAAGCTTGGGTGAGGCGTGTTGGTAATAGTCTGGATAGGGTGAATATCTCTAAGGAGCCAACATGGTCAACTAGGCTCTTAAGTGAGTCACGCACGTACAAATCGATTGGAGAGACACCACAGACCCTTACTACAACCTTGTTAATTAGAGGCCAACCTCTTTTACCTCCAAATAGATACCTTATTATAGTGCAAGGGGTTGCAGAATTTCCCCCCAAGATTCCCAACATATGTGTCCCACGGTATTTGTGTAGTGAAAGAGATCTTCACTTCACGACAATAATACCTGGAAATGGAAAAAAATATGGGCACCTACATCGTGGATCTTCGTGTCTTAGTAGCATGACAATTTCTATGTGAGCTAACAGACATTCAAGCATTGGGCCTATAACATTGTACTCTAAAGCCAATTGAGCTAGATTAATCTGTTTGTTCATTGTTGAGACCTCGTGATAAACTTGCAACTTGAAAAAGTTGTAGAACATACACTCTCCCATCTTCATTCTTCAAAACACAGTGTCTATTATGCTTGTCTCTTTGATCAGTTTCTAAAAACACAAAACAAAACGTCCAAACTGTCAAAACGAGTCAAACATGTTAAAGTCTAGGGTTGTCAAACGTCAACTGTCTTGCAAATCAGAAGCATTATTCCAAAAAATTCAAAAAAATCAAGCAGTGATACTTATCCTCTAGTCTTTTCTAGACTGTTCCTAATTTACTGCAATTGCCCGCATTATGCCGTAATTGAAGGGAATTTTCCACAGTTGACTTGTTAATTGCCACAATCATCATGTTTATTACCGCAATCGGTGATAAACTACCGCATTCAACTAGTTATTTTATCGCAATCGGTGAAACAATACTGCATTTGACCAGATATACTATATTCCTATTCTGACCTAAAAACTTAAAATAATTCTTCATTTGGTGTCCAAAACTAGTCTCTATCCCAGGAAAATGTGAAGAATATTGTGTGAATCTCTAAACATTAAAGATTACCCTTTCTTTGTAAAAGCACGCTTATTGTCAAAAACATTGTTAGTTTGAAAGCTCAGACTCGAAATACCTTGATCTCATCATTTCAAATATCATCATCTTTTTCAAAGTGACTTTGTCCAAGACAAAGTTCAGAAAATCCTATCTTTTAATCATCACAACTTTGAGATCAAGTTATATCAAAATCTATCCTTAGAATTACCTTTGTCCAAAACATAACTTGGACTTCCTCAAGAAAAGGAACTTCTTCCTTGTTTGCTTTATATCACTTGTTATAGTTACAAAACCTGGACCACACTATGTCTTAAACACCTCATGACAGACCCTACACAAGGTCTAAGGCTAGAACTCAACTTGATGAGTCCTATATCAACCGTTTCCTTTCTTGGGAGATAGAGCAAGAAAATGATCCCTTTGCGAATACTAGTCCTACTCTATTCATTGAACAGCCCCATGGGGTAGCCTTTTTCCAAGATATCATAGAGGAAGAATTCAAAGATGTGGAGCAAGATGCTTACTCCATGAAAGTAGTTAACGCTGTTGTAGAGAGGAACCCTGAACGTTACTTAGCCATGCTAATAAAGAAGGGAGTCAAACTCCCCGCTGAATTCAGTGTATCGACTATATGGCCTGAAAACCCTCTCGCAGGTCAAAACACTACTCAACCTCCTTAGATTCTACCTATTGTGTCACAGATTTTTCTACCATTGATATTACCTACATTGACACAGACTATATTCGGTCAGACTAAGGACCCAAACTAGGCCAGCATGTCTTCTACTCAAAGCATGATAGGCTCGCAACTAAGTGCACCCATGGTCACTAGTACGCCTCCACCTTTGGTCTCATGGCCAGGACAATCAAGCTCTCATGCTATGCCTTCCATCCCACCAAACACCAACTATTCTGAAACTATGCCACTACTGCAGTCAATTCACACTAGCCATGGGATCAATACTTCATGCCCATAGGGATCCATGTCAATAGGAATGACTTATAGTCAAGGCCTGACCAAGGCTACGTCTTTGCCCATCCAACCCCTGCAACAGCAACCCCAGCTTTAGTTGCCTCAATTCGAACCCCCACAACAACAACCCTAGCTTCAGTTTCCCATCCAACCCCTGCAACAACAACCCCAGCTTCAGTTTCCTCAATTCCAACTGCCGCAACAACAACCCTTGCTTTAGTTACCCATCCAACCTCCACAACAACAACCCCAGCTTTAGTTGCCTCAAATACAACCTCAGCAACAACAACCCCATTTCAATCCCAACCTTGGAAGCAACAATACCAACCCCAGCAATATCAATCACAGTATCAATCACAACAAAAAATGCATCACAGCCCACCATGGGCTACTCGTGTGCTCCCATTTACAAATCACTCGGTGGGGAATCAATATGAAGTCCCTAGGATGAAATCCTATGTTCCTACTCCAGGGACATAGAGGTGCAGCCTCATACCCACCACGACACAAAGGAATGTTAGTCATCAGCCTCAGAATCAAACAGACATGTTGATGCAACAAATGCAAACCTCCAAACCTAAATGATGGATATGCAAAATCAGGGGAAAACTAAATCCTATACCGTGGAGGACTTATACCCATACCCCTTTGACCATTCTCTTCACATGTCTCCATTCCCAAATCACTTCTCGGTACCAAAATTTGACAAGTATAGGGGCAGTACCAACCCTATTGAACATATCCAAGAATTCTTTGCTAGTTGTGTTGAAGTCGCCCATGATGAGACATTTAATGTGACTGTTCCCACAAAGCTTGGCCGGACCAGCAATGGAATGGTTCTCACATTTACCTCATGGCATTTAGTCTTGGGGTGAATTGGTTGAAAAGTTCATAGCTCACTTTCATCATAACATCGAGTGCAAGGTCAGCATCAAGGACCTTTGCGATATCAAACAGAAAGATGGAGAGTCTTTTGTGAAATTCCTATAGAGATGGAGGAATATAGAAAACCACATAACATATGATGTGCCCGAACAAGACTTAATAGTCATGTTTGTTGACAATATAATCCCAAACATGTCATTCACAACAGAACTACAGTTAGCTCCGAACTTCATGCAACTCATCGAAAGAGGAGTTCCTTGTGAGAAGAACTTGGTCAAACAAGGAATCCTTACAAATCCCACACAAACGAATATGAATAAGAATGCAATAGACAAAGCTAAGTGGTGAAACAAAAAAAAGAATGTCACTAATGATGGTGCCATCGATGTGAAGATAGTTAACTACACACAACCCAATGTGTCACTGCATGATGCACCTATGGCCAACCAGAAACCCACATGGCCCACTCAACAAGCATACATCCAAAACCAACCTCCTCTGGTACAAGCAGCCATTGTGTCAAATAATCAACAACAGAATCAACACAGACTGATAAGGCTAAATTATTGCCTTTGTTTTGTATAATTTTAATACTCTGTTCTAGTTTTTGTTAAAAAATTTGAGAGTCTAACCAGCCAAAAACTTGTGATAAAGTCCAGAAAGAACTGATGAACCATGGGTAGATGTTTATGACATAATTTGCTAATATTATACATATAGTGCAGTATTTCATAAATTTATCAGAATCTATGTTCTAATATCTGGATATTTAATTTGATTAAGCTTGTTGCATGAATATTTCCGTATCATAACTAACTTGACAGGAGAGAAAGTGGCTGGAGAGTGGTTGACAACATTCATGGAGGACTGTTGAGGACCAGCTATAGTAGAGTGATCATTACAGCACCAGGAAACATGGATGCTACAATGGAGCCATTATTCTAGGACATGGAGATGTAGTGTGCCTATATTCCCTCTGCACTTCATTATGTTGAATTGGTCACCCAAGCTTTACTACCCATGTCGCGGACTATTGTTCTTCCATCTTCTTCTCTGGCATGTTTTCAGAAAGATATTTTCTTTTCTATTTTTGTAATAAATGTTTAATCCTCTATTTATATAGGGAATGGACCGATAGTTTGAGCTAGCTAGGAGGAAAATGAAAGAGAAAAGTTTTTGAAAGGAAACTGTTGTATCTTGCAGCAATCTATTTTCAAGTTCCATGTCTTATTTTTATGTAATGAGTTTTTGAAATGCAATGAAATAGTTCTTGGTTTACATTCTGTGTTCATAGTTTAGTATAAATTGAATAAGGGGGCCCACTTGGGAGGTGGAATAGGTTAGAATAGAATAGATTTCATTTCCAGTATTTCTAGTATTTCAGATAGAAGTTACAATTTCTTCCTACAACATCGCAACTTGTGAGTGTTCCTGCAACATCTGCAAGAATAGTTATAATGGATGTTTTAGGTTGAAATCATAGGTTTCAGTAGAGTTGTAGTTTATAGAATTCATTCCAGTAAGAAGATAAATGTATTCTTTTCTTGCAGCACTAGTGTAGGTTTCTTTTATGCATTTTTACCTTCCTGCAACATAAGTAGAATGACTTCTTAAGGAACCTAGTGCACATATCATGGCGACCATTTCAAGTATACATCCCTAGGTTGACAAGTTAAATGCAGCTCATAATGGGAAAAGTAGTCCTTAGATTGAAGGAACCATTTCTAAGAAAGGCCTTGAGCATGATTATTATACACCTATTGTGAGGTGGTTCATAGACCACGGTTTCAATTCCAGCAATGAGATTTCACACCATTAGGAGAGCCGATAGAATCAACTTTACGCAAGTTGATACAGTCAAACACTATCACTCTCCTGTAAATTGGGGATTTTAAACAAGAAGAAAACAAACCAAGGTGGTATAATGACAAAGAATTCTATGAATTTCATCGGGTAAAAAGACATAAAACATCCAACTGTTACCGATTGAAACATGCTATCCAAGACCTGATTGACATGAATACCATCGATGTGACCAATACCCAAACCAAAGGCACAACTAATCACACTATTTTAAATGATACCTTTCATGATCACAACAAGGGAAAAGCTTCAGGGTCTGGTGGACCAGCAAAACAAGTCAACTATACGTATGCCAACAGTGATAATACTATCAATTGCCTCAATCCTTCAGATATCCATGTGGCTACAATCACTATCAGAGACCAAGGTAATAAATGTGTTGTAATAATGTGTCACACTAGAGTAGTCTTGCAAGGAGTCCCATCCTCTTCCACTACACTGGAAAATCCCACAGCAAACCCAGTTCCACAAACAAGCATAGTGGACCAACTAAAGTGCACACCTGCCCAGATCTCCATGTTTGACCTATTGCACATACCTCCATAGCATAAGCTGACCAAGCCCTTTAGAATGCAGCTATCCCGAGGGACATAACACCAAAAATTTTCCAAACCATGGTCAACCATATAACTGCTAACAAGCATGCCACTTTCACAGATCATGATGTACCGCCGCATAAACCCCTGGACAATGATCCTTTGCACTTACTTGTCCAGGTCCATAAAAGTGCTATCTGTAGGGTCCTTGTTGAAGGTGGAGCTGGGTTAAACATATGTACTCTAAAGTTAATCAAGCAACTGGGCTATTCAGAATTGAGCATTGACATCAAAAGGAGGATAAATATCAGAGCTTATGATGAAGAGGAAAGATCCTCTAAAGGTATTATCATTCTACCTGTCCGTATTGGTCCCGTGATAAAAAACACTCCCTTCCAAATCTTAGACCTAGAGTTGGGATACAACATGCTACTAGGGAGACCATGGATACATGAAATGCAAGCTGTACCCTTGACATACCATCAATGCATCAAATTCCCACACTAGGGAGAGGAGATCATCATAGAGGGAGATCCCAATCTATTTCAATACTGTAATGTAGTCCAAATCAGCACTAATAACCAGGTACCATCAAACAAAGATACAAGCATCCCATCCTCTTCTGATTCAAATCCCAAGGATGTCACACGAGTAGTAGGAAAGATAGTCATTAACCAAGATGCAAGTATTCCACCCTCTTCAGATTCAAAACTTAAAGATATCACATAGAAAGCAAGCAAGATATCCATCATAGACAAGGGTTGTGGTGAATAAAGATATGAAGAGGATTTTACTATCACACACATGCCTCAAAGCCTAAGAAGTCATGGCATGCCACAAACTATTGTGGTAACAGAAACTCTGTAGCCTATTCTATTTAGATGTCCACCCACAACCTTTGTCAGATGGGGAGACATAGCGAAAGAAAACCCTTTTGAACAAGACATCAATACCTGGTTATACCAAGACCACCCTGAGACAATCTGACCACCACTACCCTTGTCAAATTATGGTAATGGTTACACAATGATACAAAGATTTGGGTACGGTGGTACAACCAGACTGGGGGCAAAGCAACAAGGCATATATGAATTTCCTCTCCCAACAACTCAAAGAAATACAAGAGGGTTAGGCTATGGACAATAAAGAACTAGTCCAATGATCCAAGACATTCAAGTCAATCAGGAACAAGTGGCACAGTTGTTTCCCATTAAAGAGGGAACCACACAATCCCTAATAAACCTACACATAGCAATCGATGATACCCAAGGAAGTGTGACATCAAATGAACATTCTATAGAGATTGACTCCCATGAGTATTAGTGGAGATCCCTTCATGACTCCGAACCATCAATCCTAGATTACTCCCCTCGGTCAGACATTGTTATAAATATCGCAGACCTATTTCACCAACTGACTATTTCTAAACAACCTTGTATAGACAAACATATCATTCATCAGACCTCAAGTGGTGCATCCACATCACAATCCAATTTTTTAGGCACCATATCAACAGTACCCTTCAGTCAATCGAAGCCAAACAGTAGTGAAAGTGTCTATCTTGTACACCCTAAGCTTATAGAGTGGGATCAACAAGGACCACCTGATCTAGATGTCTTCAAAAATAATGAGGCTATAGCTCATTTCATGGGATTGAGGGAAGGCATCCCATCAGGAGATCACAAGGCAGGATTCTCTTTCAACCTAGACAGCACAACATATTTCAGGGAGGAAGCTCCTATTTCTAGTCCACAAAAGAAAAAAGAAAAAAATGATAAAAAGCTAAAAAAAGACATATCTTCTAGCGAAAACCTCACTGAGGCACTAGAAGATGGAAAGAAGGAACTCCTCCCCTTAGCAGAGGAGAAATTGGCCTTATTAGTAGAAGAGACAGAGGAATTTAACTTGGGGGATGACAAGAACCCAAGGAACATATACTTGGTGCAATCACTCACTCCTGAAGAGAGAGAGAAATTTATCAATTTCTTCAAAGCATGGATGATAAATTTTGCATGGTCTTACTCAGATATGCCAGGGTTGGATCCAGAGTTAGTATTACATCATCTCCCATTGCTACCCAACACTAAACCTGTCAAACAAAATCTAAGAAAGATGCATCCTCACGTTGCGCTACTAGTCAAAGTAGAAAGTAAAAATCTCTTGGATGCTAAATTCATAAGACCTATACCATATGAAGACTGGATATCTAATTTGGTACCCATTACAAAACATAGTGGTCAAATATGGATTTGCATAGATTTCAAGGATCTCAACATAGCGTGTCCCAAGGATGACTTTCCTCTACCAAACATTGACATGATAGTATACCTAACAGCAGGACATCAAATGCTATCCCTCATGCATGAATTTTAAGGTTACAATCAAATAAGGATTGCACCAGAGGACCAACACAAGACAGCTTTTACATGTCCATGGGGAACGTATTACTGGAATGTCATGCCATTTGGTCTAAAAAATGTCAGAGCAACATACCAAAGGGCTATGACAACTATATTCCATGATCTCATCCATAAGACAATGGAAGGTTATGTGGATGAAATACTAGCCAAGTCCATACTTTGAAAGGATCATCTATAGGTTTTGGGGCCCATCTTTGACAAAATGTAGGAGTTCAAGGTCCGTTTGAACCCACAGAAGTGTGCATTTGGTGTCACAGCAGGAAAACTACTAGGATTCATAGTATCACATAGAGGAATTGAAGTGGACCCAGCTAAGGTCAAAGCAATATTGGATATGTCTCGACCATCAAACCTGAGACAACTACGAGGATTACAAGGAAGGCTACAATCGATCAGATGCTTCATTGCTCAACTGGTAGACAAGTGCCATCCATTCCAACATCTGTTGCACAAAGAAATTAAATTCATATGGACAGAGCAATGCGAACAGGCATTTCAGATATTCAAATAATACCTTCCTAAGTCACCTATATTGGTACCACCAGTACAGGGTAGACCATTGCTTCTATATATCTCAGTGACAGAATCAGTGTTAGGTGTACTCTTGGAACAACATGATGACGCAGGTAAAGAGAGGGCTGTGTATTACCTAAGCAGGAAATTAGTTGGATATGAGCTAAACTATATGCTAATTGAGAAGTCATGCCTCATAGTTGTCTTCACCTCCCAGAAGTTGAGACACTATATGTTAAGCCACCAGACAAAGTTGATCACACATATTGATCCTCTAAAGTACCTACTAAGCAAAGTAGCGCTCACCGGATGATTGGAAAAGTGGGTAATGATCTTGAGTGAGTTTGACATAGAGTACATAGATAGGAAGGCCATCAAAGGGAAAGTGATTACAAATCAACTAGCAGAGGCACCTATCCAAGACCATCAGCCCATTGTATCTGATTTTCCTAATGAATCTATCATGACACTACAACCGACAATCGAAGTATGGAAAATTTATTTTGATGGATCATGTACGAACCATGGTACGGGGGTAGGGATAGTACTTATCACTCTAGATCATGATACAATTCCAAAGTCTTTTAGACTCAACTTCTCATGCACCAACAACATAGCAGAATATGAGGCACTGGTTATTAGTCTAAAGATAGTAATCCAATGGAGAATCAAAAACCTGAAGGTCTTTGGAGACTCACATTTGGTCATTAGTCAAGTCAACAATGACTATATGACCAAAGATGAGAGGCTCATACCATAAAGAGCCCAGATGGAAAGACTGCACACCAATTTCCATTATATTCTCTTCGAGCAAGTCCTAAGAGCACAGAACAAAGCTATCGATTTGATGGCTACCATAGCATCATTGATTGATATGCCAGGTAATGATACCAAATTCTAGTTTCTAGTAGAGAAAATCTTAGTGCCATCACATCAGGCATCTATCATAGAATCAACATGTGTCCTTGTTGGTCCTGAATCCCCATGGTACCAAGATGTCTATAACTACCTCCAAAATAATGTCTTACCTCCAAACTTGTCTAGGAACCAGAGAAAATCCCTTATCCTCCAAGCCTCTAGGTATACCATCCTCTCAACTACTTTATACAAATGAAGTCTAGATGGAACGTTACTACGATGTCTCACTTCCATGGAATCCCAAAAATCTTTGTATGAGGTGCATGAAGGAACATGTGGAACCCATGGAGGTGGCACTAGCTTAGCTAAAAGGATCATTTGAATGAGATACTATTGGCCACCACTAGAGACAGATGCACACAAGCATGTTCAAAGATGTAGATAGTGCCAGATTCATGGAGACCTCATCCATGCACCAGCCTAGGAACTGAATCCTATCACATCACCATTTCCATTTTCAATGTGGGGATTTGACCTAGTGGACAAGATAACACCTTCTTCTGTAAATGGACACAAGTACATCATAGTAGCAACAGAGTACTTCACTAAGTGGTTAGAAGCAATTCCCGTCACTTACATCACTGGAAAGAAAATACCGATGTTCATACTTAACCACATTATCTGTCAATACAGGATCCCACAAACAATCCTGACAGATCATGGTACACCTTTCCAAAATAAGGATGTTGAAGACCTATGTGAATAGTTCCATATCAAATAAGGGTTCTCCTCATTTTACTACTCTCAAGGGAATGGACAAGCCGAAGCTACAAACAAAACAATCCTGAAGATCTTGAAGAAAATAGTGAATGAATCAGGGTGAGACTGGTATTTACAGCTTAGTCCCACATTATGGGCATACATAACTAGTGTGAGAACACCTATAGGAGCCACTCCTTTCTCCCTAGTCTATGGATCAGAGGTGGTATTACCCCTCAAAGTGGAAATCCCATCCCTAAGAATATCACTAAAGAGCCTGATCACGAATGAAGACTATAGAGTAGCAAGGCTCAGTGAGCTAGAATTACTCGATGAAAGAAGGAAACATGCTTTAGACCACTTACAAGGCTATCAAAATCACCTTAGAATAAATTATCATAAAAAGGTAAAGCCATGAAAATTTGAGGTGGGAGACCTTGTCCTCATGGAAAATCAAAAGAATCAAGTAGAGCGAGTCAAACCGGGCAAGTTCGAGCCTCACTGGCTAGGACCATTTGTTATTGTCAGCTCTACTTAGAGTGGGGCATTCATTATAGAAACACCAGAAGGAGATCAGATCCCCGGCTACATCAACATAATGCACCTGTAGAGGTTATACCCTTAAGGACTCTATGATTAAGGCACTTATCTACATTCAAAATATACCAAAAAAAAAGAAAAATACAAAAGTTACCTTGGTGAAAACCTGGCAATTAGGTGCCTTGGAAACAACAAAAAGAGCAAAAAAGAAAAAAAGTAAAGAGAAAAATTGCTCTCTTAGTGAAAAATTGGTAATCAGGTGCTATTGAGTAGGTACCTTGGTGAAAACCCAGCAAATAGGCGCCAAGTGTTCAAATCCAGCTTCACCATCAATGAAATCCAAAATTTTTTGAGTAGATTTCAAAGGCAAGACTGACTATCCAAAGCTATATCCACAAGAACAAACCCCTCTGAGCACCAAGCACTTACCAATGGTTAATACTGGTCTATTAGACTAGGGGGCAATTCTAAATGTCATAAAAAATCCTAAAAATTGGAAAACTCATCAAAAATCCTAAAAAGATCAAAATCAAGAGAAAATCAACCTTCATCAAACATTCAAAAAGTTGAAAAATACAAAGCAATAAAACCAACTCGATTACCAAGAGAGAAAAGGGTGATCATGCCCAATCAATCAATGTCACAATCATGAGCTTTGTGAATTAGCATTGGGCCCATCTGACATAGTTTGATCAGCTGCCAAAATGATCAAATCAATCTATCAATTGTCACAATCATGAGCTTTGCGAACCAACATTGGGCTCATCTGACATAGCTTGATCAGCTGCCAACATGATCAAAACAATCAAATCTATCAATTGTCACAATCATGAGATTTGCAAACTAGCATTGGGCTCATCTGACACAACTTGATCAGCTACCAACATGATCAAAATAATCAAATCAATCAATTGTCACAATCACGAGCTTTGCGAACACGCATTCGGCCCATCTAACATAACTTGATCCGCTGCCAACGTGATCAAAGCAAACAAGCTACTGAAGCCTATCCAAAGAGTCGAGCCAATCAAGAGAATCCAACTGCATCAAGGAACCATCCAACAAAATGTTGACTAGGTCAATCAAGTCGGTCAGATGTTAGTTTATATTTCAAAGTTATGTTCTTACGCTACTCCAGGATCCACCATGTGAGGAGAGTAGCTATGATAGATCATGACTTATTTTATTTGATTGCTATTTGTTGAATGTTCACTTATATTTCAGGGCCATGATGATTTAGGATAAATGCGGTAGGTGTTGTCACTTATCTGGAAGCCACACAGTTCCACGATCTGAGCTTAACCCTGGGAAAGAATTGGACATTCCTTCTCTTTTAATTTTCTTGTTTGGTTCTATAGAATCAAGAGCTCACAACGCTATTTAGATGGACTCTGAGTTCTTGGAGTTCTATCTTGGTTTCTATTTCTTTCCCTTTATGTTGCAAACAAGAGCTTACGATGCTATCCAGATGGACTCTAGGGGCATAGGAGTTCTATCTTGTTTGCTTAGATTTCTGTTTCAGAAATCAAGAGCTCAAAGTGTTATCCAGATGGACTCTGGGTGCATAGGAGTTCTATCTTGGTTTCTTTGTTTTAGATTAATTCAGAGGACAAGTGGTACCTAGATGGTCAATATCTGGGTGCTTTTGGCTCTCTTTCTTTTCAAACAGGGAACATATTTGAACCCAGATGGTCAATATTTGGGTGCACTAGGTTCTCTTTCTATTCAATATCTCTACTCCTTCCGCTATCAAGAGGTCATGGCAGTATCCAGGTGGTATGTGATCTAGATCATTCGACGCTCTTCAGAATTTTAGAAAATACAAAAACAAGATGCAATGATGACAAATATTGGAAACAGGGGCAGGGACTTGGGACACTCATCCTTTCTATCAAATCATATCTATCAAAAAAGAAAAAATTTCCTTTCTATCATTCCTTATATATTAATCAATCCCAGAGATCACATTCTAAACTAACTTCCTTCTAACTAACACATGCATTACTCAAAAATTTTGTGCATGGTAGATTGCATTCATTTATTGCATAAGAAAAATCCTAAACATGTGCATAGTAGATCATATAATCAATGCATCCATCATCAATAACATCATAACTAACATAGGAATGCATTCATCATCATTATATACTGATTCAATTTTTCAACAAATTAATGATCATATGACATATTTTCTATGCTTAATTTGTTGAGGGGGCATATAGTCCACTTGCTATCACTGGGGCAAGCTGGGGCAGGATCAAATCTGAAAATTCTTTGACACACTGCGACAAGTCACATCGCATGAAAGAGGGCGAATGTAGACACCCAAAAATGGACAGGCTTGCAACTTTACATTAAAAACACTAATTTTCATCTATTAATTAATGGTTTTTAATCATTAATTAATCATTTATTTTCCTCTAAATTCATTCCCCAAATCATCTAATCAAATTCCCAAAATTAATTAAATAAT
>MU225664.1:120108-132781 GCA_018584345.1 Thuja plicata | reverse complement strand
TGTATTTATATATATATATGTGTGTATATATAGATTAGATAACTTTTTGTATAAATAAATGTATATATATAAATATATAGATATACACATATTTATAAGTATGTGAATATATATATATTAGAGAGAATATATGAATGTTCAGATTGAGGAATCAATAATTTTTTACATAAATATTTATATGCATATAATATGTGTGCATATAAGTATATATGTATATATATACATAAGATGTATACATATTAGTATATATATATATCTGTGTGTGTGTGTGTGTGTGTGTACACACACACACACACACACACACACACACACACACACACACATAAATAAATAAATAAATATATATCAATATGTGTATATGTATATATGTGTGTATGTATAGAAAAGAAAGAAGATTAATGCTTCTGCAAAAATTCTAACATAGATTTCTGATGACCCAAGGAATATACTCAAACATCTAAAATTATCTACTCTAATTATATCACTTCATACCACAGTACCATCTGCATCTACCCAACTTATTTTATAAACCATATAGTATGAGCTACTCTGATTATATTGAGATTTTTGCACTGGTGAAATTAAAAAAACATTCAGAGTTCTAGAAAAAGTAACTATACTATTTTGAGATTTTCTAGGGTGATATCTCACTGAAAAAGAAACAAAAACTTATGACATCCTCCTCATCGGAGTATGAAAGACTAGTTCTTCTTCATCGGATTCTTCGACGCCCAAGTCGAACCTTCTTTTGCCTTGAACTACTTTGAAACCTTTAGTAGATTTCTTGAGAATAGCAGGCAGGAACATTTGAATGTCCTCAAGAGTTATGGAACCAAAATCAGCTTCAACCTGAAACCCTTCCATCTCCAGGTATTCTTTCACCCATTTTACATCTTCACTCAATTTCACCCAAATGCATTTTATGAGGAAGTTGATATTCCTTTTGATGATGTCCATTCTGTTATAGAAAACCTTCTTCTCTTTAAAGAGAAAAATCAGCCTTCTCACACATTGGGTACTATTAGCCAGCGAGCCCACAGGGTTCACATAGTAGTATTTTGGGAAGGGAATCATTAGATCATTATTAATACTATTAATAGAAAGAAGGATACCATTGGAGTATTTCTCATTGAAGAGTTGAATGCACATAGAGATTACTTCACCTTTGGGAATTTTCAGGGTGAGGAGGATGGCCGCAAAGGTACCTATAATGTCGCAGTTCACCCTATACACATATTTGTAGTTGAAGACCTCCTCCCCCATTATTCTCTCCATGGGTTTTCTACCCAGAGCGTCTGTCTCCAACAATTTATCCCACCTTTTTGGTTTGATGGAACCTCTGAAGGCCCGAAGGTATTTTTCCCTAGCGCAGATGAGTTTGATATTCGAATGCATTCCGCTTCTTAAGCATAGGCTGTATTGAGATTAAAGAAGCATTGCAATCTTCGAAATGAAGAATGAGTGAATAAATCATGTTTAATTCTTTGAAACCCTAATTTTATCCCTCATTGGGGGTTTCTATGGTGCAATAATGTTTTATAGCTTGAGTTATTAATATGCTTATTTGTGATAGTCAGATGAGGCTGAGTCATGTTGCGTAGGATGGTAAATGTAAATTATTACACTAAAAGCGAGTGCTATTGATGTGATGTATTTCTATCCTTTAGTTGTATATGATGATTTAGGATACGCTATCAGATATTTATAAATATTGTTTAAATGCTGTGTATTTTCTATTAATGTACCTCTAAAGATGTGAAAATTGATTTGGCCTACTTTGGTATTAATTGCAATTCCTTGAGATCAGTCTGTCCTTGATGTGAAGGTTGTCTAAAAGTAAGCCTGTCTAATAGAAGGACAAAAATAATCTATTTAAATTACAACCTGAGAGGAGTTAGAAGACTTGTATATTGGAGATGATATAAGTCAGAGTGAATTATTGATTGTCTATATTAGATACCATTGAAAATGATAATAGCGCTATATAAAAAGAATATATTAATGCATATAGAAATTAGTATAAGTGTCTTTCTCAATATATTTATATGTATATATGTATCTGAGTATTAATGAGTATAAGTAAGTGGATTTATTAATATTAGTGTATGTTTTGATGTTAATATTTATCTATGTATATATCCTTATGTATTCTAGCATTTTGTGAAAGTGTGTGTGTTAATGTTAGTATATGAATAAATATATATAGGTTAATGAACATAAACCAGAGAATATGAATATGTCTCTATAAATGGGAGAGCTATATATATTTATATAAGTGTATGTCTATGTAGGAATTTATATGGTACTGACTAGATAGGGGCTAGGAGTCCTAAGTTTGCGGGCAAGTTTGAGACTTAAAAAAAAATGTAATGCTTCATATATATGTATGTGAAGAACTGTGTATTCATAAATGAAAATATGTATATTTTAGTGTATGGATATGTGTTAATTTAAGTGTAAGTATGTGTGTACAATCCTATATATTAACTTGTAGCAGTGTTTGTATGTGTTTATGGTTGTCTCAATGCCTAATAAGCGCCCTAGAATATCTATGGGGATGATAGAGTGTATATACATTTGTATTTGGCTGGGATAATGGATATTAATGAGTATGTTTTTCAAAATAAAATTATCTAGCTATTTTATCTAGGTTTTTGAACATAATGTTTTGAAGTGGGAATGAGTTAATAAAAGTGGTAGTACTAGTGAAATTTGGAGGGAAAAAATAGGAGCAAGAGTATGTATAAAATATGAACATATATACATCCCTACATACATACATACATACATACATACATACATATGTACATACCTTATGTGTACATATCTACATACATACATACATATGTACATATCTACATGTTAACATATATACCTGCATATTTGTTTACATATATGAGGTATAGATATGCCCAATCTTAAAAAAAAGCATGGTGTTCTCGTAGAAGGATGGTGCATGTACTTCTGCACTACTAATCTAAGGTAAGGTGATTCCATCTACTCCTAAGTTATCTAATTGGTCTACTCTCATATTGCCTTCGCGATATATGTGATTCATAGTTGTCTTCTTGAATGATTGGCTTAAGGATAGAGCCTGTGAGAGTAGGGAGTTTAATTTCTAGTTTGGGTTGTTTCCTTTCCTTAAGGCATTTATAATGATTATCGAGTCCCCCTCAATTTCCAAATGTTCAATCCCTAAATTTCTACATAGTTGGAAGCCTTTCACAAGAGCTTTCATTTCCGCCCAATTATTAGTCTCATATCCAATGGGTGCAACCAAAGTAGCAATTTTTGAGCCCTTGCTATCATGAATACTGCATCCAATACTAGCCTTTCTTGGGTTACCTCGGGATGCTCCATCAAAGTTGAGTTTGAACCATCCATCTGAAGGTGAAGACCATTTACATTCTCTATGTTTTAAGTCCTTCTCAGGGATACCTTTACCAATAAAAGGTGGTAGTTCCTGACCAATCCATTTTCCATGCATCTTTTCATCCCAATGGCTCATTGAGAGCTCAGTCTTTTGTAGTTTGATAGTTTTGGAGTTGATAGTTTCAATGATAGATACTTCTATTTTGTTGATAATTTGTTTGTAATCCAATTTCTCATCCTTAAAGATTCTCCTGTTCCTCTCTTTCCATATTTTCCAGATGAGAATAGAGGGGGCTACAATCCATAGAATTGCATAAATACCTCATTTCTTAATAGTAGGCCATATTTGGAACATTTCCAAGAGGGAATTGGGGAATGAAGAGAGCCATCCTAAATTGTTAGAAAGCCATTTCCAACAATGATTAGTGTATGGGAAGTTTAGGAATAAGTGATATGTGTCTTCTTCCTATTTTTCACAAAGGTAGCACCTACTAGGACTTGAGAACCCCATTCTTTTGAATCTGTCAGTCGTAAGGAGTCTATAACTAAGGGCAAGCCAAGATAAAAAATCCTTCTTTGGGGAGACAATTTTTGTTCTAGAAAAGGTTGATTGGGATGTCAGTTTTAGGTCTTTTGTATTATTTGTTGATAAGGTTGTAACCATAATTTGTGTTGTATTCTCTAGTTTTTGAGCCATCCCATACAAGCCTATCCTTGCCCTAATTAAGAATTATCTTACACTTTTTGAGTATCTCTATAAGGGACTTATGCTCTTCAGGTGAGATACCTGTCTCTTCAAAAGATTTCCATTTCCATTCATCCCCATCGAAGGAGATATAATTCCTAAGATAGGGACCCAACCTAGCTTCAAGATGTATTTTAAGATCTTAATTGTTTAATTCTTTTTCCAAGATGTCATATCCACCCTAGGAGTTTGACCAAAAAAGGGCGTCCTCACCATCACCAAGGTTCCAAGTTAGCTTCTTCATAATAATGTGTCGACAATCCAACATAAATCTCCAGATCCTAGAACCTTTAGGGGGGTTTTTTTTCCCTGAAAATATTTATGGGGGAGTTGTCATATAGATATTTTGATGTCAATATCTTAGCCCATTTAGAATCTGGGTTCCTATGCATTCTCCAAATAATCTTGGCCCCCAAGGCTTTCCCTTGGTCTACAGTGTTTTTTAAGCTAGCACCCCCTCATCCTTTGGATGACAGACATTGTCCCAAGAGATCAAGGGGATCTTGTTCTTCTCCCCACTACCTTGCCAAAAAAAGGTCCTAAGGTGTTTGTGTAATTCTTTTTGTTTGTTTACAGGAAGATGAATACATGTTAGTTGGTAGGTTGGCATAGCTGCCAACACAGATCAGAACATTGTTTCTCTCCCAGCAGAAGAGAGTCATCTTCCTTTCTAGGTTAGCATTTTTCTTTTGATTTTGTCTATAGTGGGGATCCATAATGCTGCAGATCTGCATCCTTTTTCTAGGGGGAGGCCCAAGTATTTACATGGAAGCACACCTTTCTTAAAGTTAAGTATGTGACATATATCCACTTCTATTGAGATATCTATGTTAAAGAAGAAGACTTCTGATTTATTCTAGTTGATTTCTTATACATGCACTCAAATATTTATTTATTTACTAATGCATACAAACATATTTACTCTAATTTTCAATTAAATCCCAATATTCAATAATTGCACTTTAATTAACTTTTCAATTAAATATAGGTATTTAATTTAATTTTCAATTAATTAAACACCCTATATTTAATTATTAATTCAATAATATTCAATTAAATAAATCACATAAATATCAAAGCACTCAACTAAAATCAACAAAATCAACTCAAACACAAACAAGGATATGGTCCACGAATTCACGTCAACTAGACAAATTCGGGTATGGTATTCAAACTGATACTCATCCAAAACTTAGGAAAATTAGGTTTAGGATAGGATTTGGATCTGAATACCATATCCCTTCTCTTACCATTGAGATATTGCGATAGGGAACACTCACTCTTGCCAATTCAGGGAAGACGTAGCCTGGTACTTGCAAACCTGTCATCACAAAGATGAGCATACATGCATATATAATATAGAAAACAATGGTTGAGACTAGTTTATCATGTGGATCTTGCCAAAGCAAGTAACTACAACTCTCTCCCATACCATACCAAACATGTCAAGCAGTAATGCACAACATACAAATGATCCATCTGCATATAAATCTAGGGTTAGTATTGTTAGAAAACCATAATCTAAATGAAATACTAACATATACATAAGCATCATAAAGTAACCATAAATCACATGTAAAAGATGATATAATATACCAATAAATGGATCTGTAACATAAAGAAATGCAATACATAAATATCCTCAAACCATCTGAAATAAACCACACATACACAAAAAGGCCTAAAAGATTTTGGCATCTACAAACTGAAAAGCAAACTAAGAGGTGGGTATTACACTTTAACTATCTCATCAGTCTGCATTGTATCCTACATGTGGGGTTCCTCTGTCGGGTTCCTCTTTGTCTTTTTTATTTTACAGTTTCGGTTTACACACTAAGTTGTGTCATCAATATTCTTTGTAGTTAGCCATCTTTGGTTATCTTGTATTTGATCTTCGGTTTGCCCTATCATGTCTTTCAGTGTATGCTTACTGAAAGTGTTGTTTGTATACTAATGAAAAATTAATTTCATCAATCCCCCCCTTTGACATTAGTATCAATAACTGATATGTGCAAAATACTAACAAAATGTTAAGTATATACAACATATATAATCCTTAGTCATTTAATGACTCCCCCTATGTATATGCTGGTATATTTGTACATAAGATATCTTTGTTCATCTGAATGTATAGCATTTTCCCCTTTTGTATAGTATAGTACTCATATATAGTACTCATATCATTTTCCCCATATAACTATACATATCTACCTTTTTCCCATCTTAATGAATGAAATTAATACATATCATTTTCCCCCCTTTTTGATATTAAGGGCAAAGGTATTTTACCTTAGAGCTTATAAAAAATATGGGAATGTGAAGACTTCATATCTTCCATCATTTTCTCCCATTTTTCTTTGATGTTCTTCAGAGCCATGTGCTCAAGTGTGATCTTTGAGTGCATATCATAGATGTTGTCTACTATAGACATCTGAGGAGTTGTTATCAGTTGCCTTGCTAAACTGATATGTTTTTGTCGCAGTGTAAGATTCGGTAGAAGTTGAGCTTGGAGCTCGGTTACTTCTTCCCTAAAATGTGTCTCTGCTTCCCATAGCTCCTATCTTAACCTTTTAATCTCTGTGATCTTCTCATAATGCAGCTTAACTACATTGTCTCCATCAGTGGTTAAGCTTTGTGCACTATTTTCTAGATCTGTATCCAACTTTGCAATGTTTTCACTATTCTCTTTAGTGAAATTTTCTATTGTGCTCAATTTTTGTATCAAGGTTATAGCTTCAGATATGATTGGGTCTAATTTAGTGATGAATTCTGATAGCTTTACCTTATTTACCACCACTTCTTGGCTGATGTTTTCAATGAGCTTCTGTTGGTACTTCATCTCTGCTCTTTCCTTAATTGCCTTCTCCACATCTATATTATGAGTTGTTATTTCTTTAGTTATTGGTACTTCATCTCTGCTCTTTCCTTACTTGAGCTAATTGATCAAGTATGGGCTTGTTCTGATCAATATCAACATCAGGTACAATCTATTGTAAGATGTCCCTAGTTGTCTCTAGTACCATGGAGTCCCTATGGTTTTTCTTCAGCTTCTCTTGCAATTCCTTCCTTTGGAATATTTCTCCATATTCTCGTAGTGCTTCAAAATCAAGTGTAGATGGGACACACTTTGGTATTACAATAGATTCATCTAAGGTGACCTCCATCTTATTCTTCTTTGATTTATTCTTCTTCTTCTATGATTCACTAGAATGTAGAACCATTGCTAACTTTTGTGCTTTCTTAGTTGTTCTTGATGAAGTGACATGTTGTGCTTCTTTCTGTTACTTGGTGTCAGTTTCAGCTTGTTAGGTGTCTGTAGACATCTCCACATTCACCTTCACATCACTGGTAGCACCTTTTCCAATTTCCTTAGGAGTACCATCTTTAGGTTTGTCTCCTTCATCAGTGTCCTTTGCTTCATCAGTCTTTGTTTCTACATTATTGTCTTGTGTATCTGCATCCTTTTCTTTATCTCCTCCAGTAACCTTATTAGTTTCGGTTACATCTTGAGTAGCTCTGATGTCTTGCTGACCATCAGTGTTATATTTATTTTCTTCTTCCCTTGCATCTTTGGGAGTATCCTTTTTAGGTGACTTGCTTGATTCTTCCATAATATTTATATCTTGCATCAATATTGGCATATTTCCTAGAATGTTCACCTGTGCAATATTAATTGTTGTGTCCTGCTCATCGGTTTTGTCCTTTTCAATAGTGAAATCTTGATCTTTATTGATTTCCTCTACTGGGTCATCGATAATGTCAATGACATTAGTATCCATAATTTTGTCATTTGTGGTGTCTTCCCATGATTCATCAACAACATCTGCAGTCTAGTTATTGGTTGTATCATCCTCTTCTTTGTCTAACTCAATAGACGTGTCATCTTGAGTTACCTTGTCAACATATTTTTGTTGAAGGTTTTTGTTGGGGCCTACCTCCTCAGTGGGTCTATTCATTACCTTGCACCATTTATTGTGGCTATCCTGTTCAAGTTATGTTAACTTGCCTTCAAGAAATTTATATGCTCTCAGCTTTGGTGAGAACTCCTTTTTGTGTTTCTCCATCATTTCATATATTTCTTCCTTCTTTGATTCAGGTTGCATGAGAGTAACAAGTACTCTTTCTCATATTTCTTTCTCATTCTTCAAAGAAAATGTCTACCTAGAGTAAAGTATATCAAATAGTTCTCTTGGTACATGATTTCCTTCAAATTGCATTGGTACATATTTGAAGTTGTATATTTTTTCTATGATGGCATCCTCAATTTTATTTTGATCTTCTAGATTTACTTTCATCCATTTTCTAATGTTTGAATCTATAATAGATCCAGAATTTGCAATATATACAAAATGTCATGAATAGTTTTAGGCTCTTTTATCTTGACACTCTCTACCTCTATAGCTTCATCCTAATTGGTATCTTCAATATCCTCTCAGGTTCTGATGAGCTTTCTACCTTTTTTATTTTTCCCTCTCTTCGGTGTGGCAACTTTCCTTTTTTATGTGCTTACCTTTCCTTTCTTCAAAGGTGAAGGTGTAGACTCCTTTGATGTTTGGCTTCTGGTCCTAGAAGCAGTTGTTGTCCTTGGTTTCTTGGTTGGTGGAGGAGGTGGTGAATCTAACTCTATTTCCTCAGAGTCATCCTTTTCCTCAGCTTTACAGGCAGTTAAATATTCTTTGGTTTCCTCCTCTTGTTCAACTTCGTCATCTTGCTCAATTTCTTCTTCGGTTGTTGATAGAATCTTCTTGAGATTCTTTACCATTTTGTCCTTTTTCTTAACTATTTTCTTTACAACTAGGCCAGATTTTATTCTTGTCTTGGCCTCTTCATATGTACCAAACCTGGTTTGTTTCTTATCTAGTGGTTCATTAATTAAGGCATCAATTGCCTTAGTTGCAAGATCAATATTTATTTCATACTCTAATGGTTGTAACCATGTTTTCCTTGGTACAACATGTTTGATATATGTATTATCTATATCAACCATGAAGCATATCTCATCCTTATACTTTTCAATGAGTTTCTTGGGGATTCTTATCCTCTTTTGCATTCAATCTTTAAATACATTGAAGTATTCATCCATGACTGTCTCAAAGTTATCTCCCAGTGTAGATATGTGCTCACTGATTTACATGGTGACTGGTTTGGTGCTATCCCATTTCACATCTCCTATCGATAGGAATTTTTCTTAAAAGTAAAAGAAGATACACATTATTAGTGAGCCAAACTTACACGTGTTTGACTTTGCATTCCTGATTGTCTTTAGATTGTGTTTTAATTGATTCAGGAGTAGTTTAGATAAGTCCAATTGTGTACCCTTCTTCACAATATTATACATTGTGTCCACTACACCTGATGCTATGTTGTTCAATCTCCTAGCTTGGAAGAATTTATAGCCTAGAACACATGCATATAATTTGATCTCATCATTGGTTATAGTGGTAACTTTTAATCCTCTACCATCTCATTTGGCTCCTGTCATCTTTTTGGTCTTTGACTTTGGTGGATGCTTGAGTGACTTTACTTTCTTGGTTATGGGGTAACCGATGATCACATGGATGACATCTTGGGTTATCACCTTCAGTTCATCAAGCCATAGATTTTTGTTATGCATTCTTCTCATGACTAACCGAATCCATTCAATTTTGAGGACTTTCTGGAACATTAGTGCATTGGTGAGCCCTTTTACTTCAATGTGCTTGTGTTCATCTTTTAGTGTCCCATCTTCATTACACAACTTATTATAAGCCTCTTCAACCTCTGAACTTCCTATTTCTGCTATTTTGTAATGTATGAAAGATCAAACATCTTCCATGAGTAAAACCCTAGCTGGGATGCATGAAAATACTCCAACATTGTCAGATTGTGAGGCAACCTTAGGATGGATCTTATAATTAGGTTCCTCACATGCCAAATTATTTATGAGCTTGAAATCACCCTTATTTGAGGTTCTTATATTTAATGGTTCTTGATGTCAAGGCCATTTTCAAAAATTTAGGGCTTCCTGCGAAATGCATGAAAACATAGTTGTCGGTTCTTTGGAACTTACTATTTGTGCTTGCAAATATTTTTGATCTTATTAGGAGTTTTGTTTGTCGATTCATGATCACTCTGTGACTCCTTCTCTCTATGCTCAAAAATCACCTTGGTCACTCTGCTCCGGGTGTCGTGAATAATGAGTTGTTCCGATGCCGTATTTATAGCAATTGCCCTAAAATGCGTTGTTGGTGCTAAAAAATGATGGACCATTTTTGTCCAACTGACAAGAACACACTAGTGCCTCTGCAATTCTAGCTTGATTGAGCCAAGGCTGGTAGGCCTGAATTCACAAGTTCCCTATGCTACACAAATGCATGCATAGATAAATGAAATTCCTTCCAAAGGGGTAAATGATCTTTGGAGTAAAATGATATAATCTCTTAATAGCTAAAATGTATGAAATCTAAACTAAGACTGCACTATCACTAAAACCTAATTGTGAATGCTTGTAAGGAAAAAAATCAAATTTAATATGCAAGCTACAAAATAAAACCAAATAATAATTACAAATGAAATGAGATCAGTGCCTAATGCAAAATTGGGAATAGAGTCAATTATTTTCAATCATACGTATAGTCAGAGACAATTTTAAGGGAACTCACTCCTATAAAGAAAGAATATTACCCTACAGGCTTCCGTTGAATCACAATTCAAAATAATTTATACAATTAATCCTATCAATTTTAACCCAAATTAAGAGGCCGACAGGAACAACAGTAGGTTCTCAGACCATACAGTTGCTATTCGAATTGCATGTATTAACTTTAAACAAATGAATCAAGGAATAGAACACAGTAGGACACCCTGTTAGAATGAATTTAGAATAAATGAGAGGGGACGGGTGAATCGGTTATCCTCAGGTCTAGATGTAGTAAATAAAACTTTCTGTACTTCAGATCTACTCGGTAGTAGAAGCATAAATCAACAACTTTAATCATGCAGTTTACAGTCAATTGAAATTAGCTTGTAGTAACATAATAGTAAAGTAAACCATAAGCATTCACACAAGTTGACACAAGTATTTAACGTGGAAACCCAATATGGGAAAAACCACTAGTAACATGCTACCAAGTTTTCACTCTTCTGAAGTGATGCCTTGTGAGGAGCCAACCTTGTTAAAGGTTAAAATAACACACTGCTAGGTGTGACCTGGTTAAAGGATTTGATCACCCTGTCAGGAGTGGCCTTGTTAGTGGACTTAGAACATTCCAATCTGAATGTCACCTTGTTAGAGGATTTATACAAATGACTATTAAGTCAACCTTGTTAAAGGATTTAACTGATACAATGGTAAGAAAGTAATCAGCAGTTGTGATTTGGTACATACAACTTACTTTGCAATTCATATCTAATTACAACTCTAATGTTAACTTACTGGATAGCCTAAATTGTCATTTCAACCTTCTGATCTGCTTGGAAATCCGTCAAGCAATCACACATGCAACACTCTCCTTCTGCCTTTTTGCCTTCTCTGCTAGATCATGCTAAACAGTAAATCAACTATGAAAACCTTTTGCATACACATACATCCACACATAATGATAACCCCTTGAGGTTATCAAATACCTCTCTGTCTAGGTCAGATAAATCTTTTTCCGCTTAAACAAGATTGTAGATCTTAGGTTAGGTCAGATCCAATGGATAATTTCATCTTTGCATTACATTTACTTCTCCAAAGTAGTCTCTAATTAAATATTGAAACCATGCATTAATTACAGTTACCCATACATTAAATTACGTGGATCAATCTTTAATTAACATTTCATATCCCAATAAAATCAACTAAGTCGGCTAGAGATCTCAAATCTCATCAATAATCAAACTTCTGTAAGTCGGCCATCATTACTATTTTCACTCAGTAATTTCAATGGTGCTCGACATTGAGAAACTTTTCACTCATCACAAGCAACTTTACTCGGCACAAGCAACTTTACTTGTCATAAGCAACTTTTCTCAGCACAAGCCAAACTTGCTCGGCATAGAACAGCCAGAAAAACTGTCTTTAAAATATAAACAACTAATTAATTAGCCAAAGTGCCAACTGATCAAATACCCTTTGAATTACCTTAACTCAACCATTCACTTGGTCTTCTTGTTAAATCTTCTTCATCAACAATAGATATGGTACTCAAACAGATAGCAATAGTCTCACCAGTAAAGGTTTGACATCAATGACAAAATAACAATTGCTCGCATTTTCACTTTCCAACAATCTCCCTCTTTGGCATTGATGGCAACACAAAGTATTAAAACAATGATTTAACAAGCATAGTTACCAACCAATCCAAAAATTCACCTATGTTCCCTGATATGACCAAATCTTCATTAATGTCTTTAGGTTCATTCTGATTCTTATCTATAACAATATTTCTCCCTCTGTGTCTATAATCTGTAATACCCTCTCCGATGATTATACTTGGACTTTTATATGGACACTTTCATTATGATGGTTAGAACTATATGTTTACAATCTTTCTTATTTAGAGGATGATACACTTATTTATTGTTATCATTTAT
>MU225664.1:79196-120008 GCA_018584345.1 Thuja plicata | reverse complement strand
TAATGATACTTGATAGCTATATGCTTTGTCTTTGAGTGCATCACATGATTTTTAGAAATATTAATAGCACTTGTGTTATCACAATATATGACAACTAGATTAGTGATTTCTTCCTTCATACCTTTCAATAGTATCTTCAACCACACAATGTTAGAACAGTTAACTACTGTTGCCACATACTCGGCTTCAACTATAGATTGTGAGGTGCAATTTTGTTTCTTGCTTGTCCAGGAGATCAATTTCTTTCCTAAAAGAAATGCTCGACCAATAGTGCTTTTCCTGTCATCAACATTTCTAGCCCAGTCAGAATCAGTGTAAACTCTAAGTTCAAACTTGTCATTCTTTTTGCAGTATAGACCATATTCCTCAGTTCCTTTCAAATATCTTAGAATTCTTTTGACTGCCATTATGTGAGTTTCCTTAGGATTAGCAGAAAACCTTGCCACAATCCCAATAGCTAGAGCAATGTCAGGTCTCCTATGAACAACATACTATAGTTATCCAATCATTGACTTGTAGAGAGTTTGATTCACTTCTTTTGTGTCATCATCTTTTGTCAGCTTCTGTCCAGTAGCCATGGGTGTACTTACTGGTTTGGACTCTTCCATTCCAAAAGTTTTCAGTATCTCTTTGATATATTTAGATTGAGTAATATAGATACCATTCTTCATTTGATAAATTTGTAAGCCAACAAAGAATTATAATTCACCAAACATAGACATCTCAAAATCAGTTTGCATCTCTGTTGCAAATTTTTGACATAACACATCTTGTCCACTAAATATGATGTCATCTACAAAAATTTCAGCTAATAAAGTACCTTTGCTTTGCTCTGTCTTCAAGTACAGGTTGTTGTTGTCATTGGTTCTTGCAAATCCAATCTTGATTAGATAATTATGAAATCTCTCATACCATGCTCTTGGTGCTTGCTTCAATCCATATAATTCTTTGTATAGTCTGCAAACAATATTCCTATTGTTTGGGTCTACAAAACCATCAGCTTGTTCAATATATACTTCTTCTTCCAAGATTCCATTGAGAAATGCAGAATTCACATCCATCTGATAAAATTTGAATCCTTTGTATGCTGAATATGCAAGTAAGGTTCTGACACCTTCCAATCTTGCAACTAGGGTGAAGGTTTCACCATAGTCAATTCCTTCCTCTTGTGCATAACCCTTGCATACTAGTCTAGCTTTATTTCTTGTCACTTCTCCATGTTCATTTAGTTTGTTCTTGAATACCCACTTTGTGCCAATTACATTTTTATCCTTTGGCCTAGGTACAAGTGTCCAAATTTTTTTCTTCTCAATCTGTTCAATTTCCTCATTCATTGCTTGTATCCAATCTTCATTTTCTAAAGCATCTTTCACTTTTTTGGGCTCAAATTCACATAATAGACATGTGTTATATTTCAATTTACTTCTTGTCATAACAGCATGATCCTTTGACCCAATGATTTGATCAGAATTGTGATTCCTTCTCACATATTTTTCTAAGGTAGGCTCAGTCCTTGCTTTAGGTTCATTGTCTGTATTCAATTCTAGTTGATTTTGTGACTCGGCATCTCCATTAGATAGCTCAACATTCACTTGCAGTTTCTCGTCAACTCCACTCTGTGACTCGGCAGGTGCATGCTATTGTTCAGTAGTAGTCTTAGGTAGTGAATTAGAATCTTCCTCATCTAGATATACGAATGATTTGTAGCTTCAGGTTCTTGTGTGCTTTCAGCTTTATTTCTTTCTGCAAACTCATCAATTCTTACATTTGTACTTTCAACAATTTTGTTAGTATTAGTATTCAGACATTTGTATGCTTTTCTTTTGGTTGAATAACCAAGGAATATACCTTCTTCACCTTTTAACATCTAGTTTTCCATTTCTGTTGTCTTTCAGTATAAAGCATTTCCTTCCAAAGACTTTAAAATAATTTACACTAGGTGCATAACCATACCAAAGTTCATAAGGTGTAGCATTTGTACCTTTCTTGACTTGAACTCTATTCAGTGTATAGACTATAGTACTTACAGCTTCTTTCCAATACTTTTGTGCAACATTTTTCTCCATCATTAGTGTTCTTGCATAGTCCATAATGGATCTGTTCCTTCGTTCAACAATACCATTTTGTGGAGGATTCCTAGGTGTAGACATCTGTCTCTTTATGCCTCAGTCATTGCAAAACCTGTTAAACTCATTAGAAATAAACTCTCCACCTCTGTCAGATATTAAGCATTTCAAGCTTTTACCTTTTTCATTTTCAACTTTAGCTAAGTACCATTTGAATAATTGGAATGCATCAGATTTTTCCTTGAGAAACATTACACTCATCATTCTTGAGTAATCATCAACAAATAGAACAAAGTATCTAGCACCACAATAGCTTCTTTCTCCAATGGGACCATAGAGATCAGTGTGGACCAATTCCAGAATTTCCTCTGATACATATGTTTTACTCTTGAAACTAGACTTAGTCATCTTTCCAAGTTGACATTGTTTACACATAGCATTCTTAGGTTTCTTTAATTTGGGTAGCCCTCTAACCTTTTTTAGTTTACTTATGCTTACCAAGTTATCAAAGTTCACATGACACAACCTCTTATGAAATAACCAAACATCATTGTATTGTTCAAACAAACATGTTTCTTCAGATAAATCTAGATAAAATAAGTTACCTTTAGTCTGATCACCGCTTCCAACTAATTCTCCAGTGGAATCATAGATCTTAGCTTTTCTATGATAGAATTCAACTTTGTAACTAGAATTTTTCAACTGTGTGACACTCAACAAATTGTATTTTAGATCATCAACCCAATACACATCATCACATCTTATTTTGTTAGTCAGGTTAATCAATCCATTACCTTTGATAAGACATGGTGAATCATTACCAAATTTTACATATCCTCCTTTACATTGGTTTAGGGTTTCAAACTTATCTTTGTCACCAGTCATGATGGGAACAACCACTGTCAATCATCCAATGATCATTCTTGCTCATATAAGAGATTAGTGTAGTTTTCTCATCATCATCAGAATCTTCTTTCATTGCAACATAAACAACTTCTATATCATTGTCATCAGAATTATCAATGTCAATGTCAAAAGTTTCTTCAGCAATATAACAAGTTTTCTTACCTTTATCTTTGTAGTCCTTATATTTCCTGAAGTTTCGATCATCCTTTCTATATTTATATTCCTTGTATTTGTTGTCCCTTCTTTCATCCTTTTCATTTTTGTTAGGACATCTAGTAGCTATATGACCAACTTTGTTGCATGAAAAAAAAATGATAGGAAGTTTACCTCTATATTTTACTTTTCCTCTGGATAGTCTTGTTGCCATGAGTGCTTCAATTTCTTCAAGATCATCATCATAAGTGTCACTATCACTGTCCACATGGTTCTTTCCTTTCTTAGATTTATTGAGAACCAGCTGTGATCTAAAAGAACAATCAATCCCTTGTGGATTATAGTTATCATAATTTGACATTTCAAATGCAGTGAGTCTGCCTATCAGATTTTCCAGATTCAGATTGTTGTTAGGAGTACATCTCAATTCTTGAATTGCAAAAAATCTAATAGCATATACAGGAAGTAAAGTTCTTAGTACCTTTCTCATAATGGTGTTCTCATCAATAGTTACATTAGCCCCTCTAATGGCATTTAAAACTTCTTTTATTCTACCATAGTACTGAATAACATTTTCACCTTCTTGCATTTTCATCTCATCAAACTTACCTCTTAGACTTTCTGATTTATCCCTCAGCACATTTGTGTCTCCACCATAGACATTGGCAAGTTTTTCCCACATTTCTTTTTCATTTGAGAAGCTCTTTATATCATCAAACTCTGAATAGCTCAATGAGGAGGCGATCTCTAACATTGCTTGATTGTGCTCTTGCTTTTCTCTTAGTTGTGCAGCTGAGAGAGGAGTAGTAGGTGGTACATAGGCTATTGTAATAAGTCACTTAGTATCATCTCCAATACTAGCCAAATGTAGTTTCATCAAGCTTTTCCATGCAGGAAAGTTATCTTTGTTCATCTTGGGAACCTCTTTCTTATACATCTTGATCTTTTTTCTCCAAGTACCTTCAAACTATTTTCAGGAGACCAAAGATCTGATACCAATTGTTAGAATGAATTTAGAATAACTGAGAGGGGAGGGGTGAATCAGTTATCCTCAGGTCTAGATGTAGCAAATAAAACTTTCTGTACTTAAGATCTACTCGGAAGTAGTAGCATAAATCAACAACTTTAATCATGCAGTTTACAGTCAATTGAAATTAGCTTGTAGTAACATAACAGTAAAGTAAACCATAAGCATTCACACAAGTTGACACAAGTATTTAACATGGAGACCCAATATGGGAAAAACCACCAGTAACATGCTACCAAGTTTTCACTCTTCTGAAGTGATGCCTTGTGAGGAGCCAACCCTGTTAAAGGTTACAATAACACACTGCTAGGTGTGACTTGGTTAAAGGATTTAATCGCCCTATCAGGAGTGGCTTTGTTAGAGGACTTAGAAAATTCCAATCTGAATGTCACCTTGTTAGAGGATTTATACAAATGACTGTTAAGTCAACCTTGTTAAAGGATTTAACTGATACAATGGTAAGAAAGTAATCAGTAGTTGTTATCTGGTACATACAACTTACTTTGCAATTTAGATCCAATTACAGCTCTAATGTTAACTTACTGGATAGCCTGCATTGTCATTTCAACCTTCTGATCTTCTTGCAAATCTGTCAAGCAATCACACATGCAACACTCTCCTTCTGCCTTTTTGCCTTCTCTGCTAGATCATGCTAAATAGTAAATCAACTATACAAACCTTTTACATACACATACATCCACACACAATGAATAAACCCTTGAGGTTATCAAATACCTCTATGTCTAGGTCAGATAAATCTTATGCCTCTTAAAAAAGATCGTAGATCTTAGGTTAGGTCAGATCCAACGGATCATTTCATCTTTGCATTACATTTACTTCTCCAAAGTAGTCTCTAATTAAATATTGAAACCATGCATTAATTATAGTTACCCATAGATTAAATGATGTGGATCAATATTTAATTAACATTTCATATCCCAATAAAATCAACTAAGTCAGCCAGAGTGCCAACTAATCAAATACCCTTTGAATTACCTTATTTCAACCATTCACTTGGTCTTCTTGTTAAATTTTCTTCATCAACAATAGATATGGTACTCAAACAGATAGCAATAGTCTCACCAGTAAAGGTTTGACATCAATGACAAAATAACAATTGCTTGCATTGTCACTTTCCAACACACCCTGGTACACAGAGTATCTGAAAAACTAATTGAAGATAATAACTATATAACCTCAAAAATCATAAATAACTTATATGACATTAGTATTTGAAAAATTGTATATTAAGTCTGAGTCTGTAGTTGCATGAGATTTTTCCAATTGTCTCGTGTTCCTATTCTGATTACAAATGATTCAATATAAATATATTATTCAAAGGTTTCTTGTGAAAAGACATACCTTTTCACAAAAACCTAATCTTGAAACTAACCCCAAAATTTAGAAATTTAACCATGTAAATGGTTTTGGGGAAAAACATTTCCCGTATAATAAACATAATTTGTCACATCATCAGGTATTTGCATGATAATCCACATTTTCAACTCCCGCACACGAAACCTAATATTAGATAATATAAATGAAAATACCGATAAGTTTAAATAATTTACCATGAGTACCCACTTTTAATTATCAAAACATAAAGAATCCTATTAATAAGATATCACCAAAAATCATTAAAAAGGAATATAATGTTATATTTTAAAATTAAAATTTTACTTTCAATCTTTAGAACATAATATATTCCCTTTTCCTCTACCCATATCCTCAAGGAATATAATGGGACAATCAGTTAGGGTAGGATGGGTAGTTAGGATAGGAAGAAAGGGTGGGTCCAGAGGTTGAGTGTTCAACTCTCTCTCCACACTCTTTTTTCTTGAAATCAATAAAGTAAATAATATATAATAAATAAATATTCATTTTTGAATTTTAAAATTATTTTGGCAAGAAATACTCCACGTGTGAGAATTTTGTATTGATTTTTCACCTGCACATGGAATGTATAAATGAATTAGTCTCTCCTCCAAATCCTCTCAAATAATAATAGTAGACTAATTGGTTAGAAGGTAGAAAGGTAGGTAGGTAGGAAACAAGGTTGGCTTGAGAGGTCGAGTGTTCAACTCCCTCTTGCTACATTTTTTACTCAACTACCTCATTATTTTTTATAAATATTTTATTTCAAAATGTACATGTATTAAAATTATTGAAATAAAATAACTAACAACCTATTTCATGAACATAGAATAATGACAAATACTTATGCCCCTTTAAATTGCTTTAATTAGGGAAATTACACAAAAATAGAAATGAAGATTATACTTCCCTGATGATTTGCGTATTTAGAAACTTATTTTTTAGTGTCAACAGTGACTCTTATTGGGGACGTGCATTCATGCCTAGATGTAGTGAGAAACCAACTATCTCTGGGAGAACAAGACCACTAGAAAAACATAAATCATAGTAATAGAAAAAACAAAATTAAAAAAATAATAATATTATAAATAAAAAATAGAAGGGAAGAGCAACTCCCTGAATGATCTCTTGATTTTTTAATTCTCATTTGCATGACCTTAGCTTCTCGGGTGAACATAAAATTTGTTTTGACCATGCTCGATGTCATTGAAGCTATAATTATCGGTATAACTTAGCAAAATAAACTGTTGATCTTCTACGGTTTCCCTCTCCAACATTAATGTTTTTTTTTACTATGTTCCCATCTTATCCGCATAATAGAAGAGCATACAATCGGTTATCCATTCCCACCACACTGATTCTCCCATGAGAACATTTGAAACTTGGGGGAACCACTACTTAAGAATGATATATTATACCTTTTACATTTTATATTCTTCACAAATTATCCCCATATATAAAATATTTCTTTGGTTCCAACAATTAGGTATGCAATAAGCTTAGATAGTTCTGTATCATTTTGAGAATAAAACCTATTTTGATCATGCTGGAACTATCCAGAACCATAAGTATTTTTGAGTGTTCAAAGTGTATATTATCATCCTAAGAAAATATATCCGCAGATATGTAGTAGTTTGAAACTTCCATGGAAACCATGCAAGAAAAATGTGTACGCTTCGATTGAAACTGCTTTGTTATTTCCTCTACTCTCAGAGCCAATATTTGGGGTGAGGTGTAAACCATCACTCAAATATGTTTGTTTCCAACTAGGGCTTTCCTGCATTCTTGACCATAAATCAATCCCTGGAATGCCAGAATCAATTGCAACTTCAAGGCAAGATTTGGCATAAGTTCCTGCAACTTCATTTGTTCATTCGGGTAACTCAACAACATCCTTCCCAGTTCAGCCCGTAATTAATAAATCTAGGCCGTTTTTAAAAATTTCTGGCCATTTTTGAAGTTGCCGACATCTCAAAACCATGTAAAAATGTCAAAAAATTATTCCTCATTCATAGAGAAAGGTCTGGGAGCCTTTTTAGAAGTTTAAACAATCATTTTCAGCTTAAAAACAACCTCAAATCATCGCCTAAATACAAAAACGTGATTCATTTTGAACAGTAAGAAAAACAAATTTATTTCCTTCCAATTGCTTCATTATATTATGCTGATATAACAACTATTAAAATTTATGCACAATGTAATTGTAAAATGATGCAACATCATAATATATACAATAATATAATAATTTTAAAGTTATATAATATAACAATGCAAAATTTTAAAGATTTTACAATTTAATATTAATGTAATCTTTCATATTTGGAAAATGACAAAACAAAAATATACTTACCTATTCCACATACCTGGAAAAAATAAACCTTACCTCTGGCATAAACATGATTTTTGGTCATTTAACAACATGCATATTCTAGGATCATTGAGTTTTTCTTTACCATTTAAACTACTCTTTATTTCCCCCTTCACTATTTTAAAATATTTTCCATGAATGTACTCCATTGATCATATCATCTGGTTGTACCCACATTCACCGGATTCCAGATTTGTAGTTCTGTAACTATTTTCCCAATGCTGATTAAGAAGCCCCATTATTCCACTACATCCTTCTTCTTTTGAAATATATTCAAAATGAACCTTACTGTCAAATGTAGATCCTATCAGAATGTGATCATCATAGTAATAATTTAATCTCCCAATGTCATAGATGTGATTATTTATTTCACCCATCAATTTCTAAAAGAATCCATAATTACAGTTACTTGAACCATATTGTATTCTTGACATTGTATTCTCATGTTTAAAAGACATCTTATCACTATCATATGAAAAATAATTTTTGAGAGGATTATGCTGAGATATTTTTTCCATTTCATATGTTATAATCTTATTCCCCTTTATAATTTCACCATATATTGGATTTGAAAAAGAATTGAAATCATTTCCAGGTGCATTTTCTTCAACATACTCGCCACAACATATGAATGTATTACCCTCTTGAACTTCATCTACTGTGTGCACTATGTGTGGCTCTTTCTCACATAATCGATTAAAAAATGAGTCACATTTGTGGATCATTTCTTCACTTTTATCAAATCTATCCTGAGTGTGCATTAGCCCATTAATTTTTCCATTCAGGGAAATTGATAGAAAATTATGACCATTTTTCTGGACATACTTTTTATACTCCATATCTAATAATTCTAAAATTTCCTCTGAACTCAGAAAATGTTCCTCTTCATTATTGGACTCATTTGAATTCATATTTATACAAGTCTCTTCTTGGATGGGATCTTCTTCTATCTAATCCAAAATTTCTTGTTCATCTGAATCTAAAATATCATTAGGTTTTTGTGCCCCTTATGTAACTTTCTCATTTTCTTCCATTACATCTTCGTATACAATTTTAAGAATAAGCTTTACCTGATCATGAGTTACTCCTAAACTGTATATTTTGTTTAAAAAATCAGGCCTAATATTAGAAGGTATTTCACATAAAATATCCACCATCCTTATAAACAAACTCAACATATTTTCATTATCATACCATTCTAAATTAATAAATGCATCCAAGGGAGATATACATGATTCATCCCTATCGTGGAATACATCAAGGAACCATTGTTCAAACTGTTTCCATGATGAAATGCATTATGCAGGTAATGATTCATATTTTTCCCTTGCATTACTCTTTAGTGACCATGCAAATACATTCATGGTATCATTTTTTGTAGCAATCCCATATTTGTCAAGGAATGCATAAAGAGCATCTAAATGATCAATAGCTGATTCTTCATAATTTCCATAGAATTCAGGGACCTTATGTGGATATTTTGAAAACCATTCATTAGAACTACATTTGAATTCTCTAAGATCCAAAGGCTTGATGTCAAAAGGAATTATGAAATCTCTCAACAAATATCTAACTACGTCTACCATTAACTGAAAGATAAATACTCATTTCCAGCCAGGTTCAGAAAAATGAAACAACCTTGAGTTCTTAATCCTAGTGGAATCACCTTCTGAAAACTTTATACAGATTCGCCACCTCAACTATCTTGAGGAAAATATTTTTTCATGCTTGTCCTAAGCAGAAATCTAAAATTTTTTATATAGATTTGCCACGTTCTTCATAAGAAGGACAAAATAATACAATTAATTCTGAGTTTTGTCTCCAGTAGAGTCTGACTCTCTGATCACCAAAAATTTCAAATAATGTTGTCACAATAATTCCCTAGTATAGTTGCCAATTTGTTGGTGCTAAAAAATGATGGACCATTTTTGGCCAACTGACAGGCACACATTAGTGCCTCTGCAATTCTGGCTTGATTGAGCCAAGGCTAGTAGGCCTAAATTCACAAGTGCCCTATGCTGCACAAATGCATGCACAGACAGACAAAATTCCTTCCAAAGGGGTAAATGATCTTTGGAGGAAAATGATATAATCTCTTAATAGCTAAAATGTATGAAATCTAAACTAAGATTGCACTATCACTAAAACCTAATTGTGAATTCTTGTAAGGAAAGAAATAAAATTTAATATGCAAGCTACACAATAGAACCAAATAACAATTAAAAATGAAATTTGATAAGTGCCTAATACAAAATTGGGAATAGATTCAATTATTTTCAATCATACGTATAGTTAGAGACAATTTTAAGGGAACTCACTCCTATAAAGAAAGACTATCACCCTACAGGCTTCCGTTGAATCACAATTCAAAATAATTTATACAATTAATCCTATCAATTTTAACCCAAATTAAGAGGTCGACAGGAACAACAGTAGGTTCTCAGACCATATAGTTTCTATTTGAATTGCATGAATTAACTTTAAACAAATGAATCAAGGAATAGAACACAGTAGGACACCCTGGTACACAGAGTATCTGAAAAACTAATTGAAGATAATAACTATATAACCTCAAAAAGCATAAATAACTTATCTAGCGTTAACATTTGAAAAATTGTATATTAAGTCCGAGTCTGTAGTTGCATGAGATTTTTCCAATTGTCTCGTGTTCCTATTTTGATTACAAATGATTCAATAAATATATTATTCAAAGGTTTCTTGTGAAAAGACATACCTTTTCACAAAAACCTAATCCTGGAAACTAACCCTAAAATTTAGAAATTTAACCATGTAAATGGTTTTGGGGAAAAAAATTTCCCGTATAATAAACATAATTTGTCACATCTTCAGGTATTTGCATGATAATCCACATTTTCAACTCCTGTACATGAAACCTAATATTAGATAATATAAATGAAAATACTGATAAGTTTAAATAATTTATCATGAGTACCCACTTTTAATTATCAAAACATAAAGAATCCTAGTAATAAGATATCACCAAAAATCATTAAAAAGGAATATAATGTTATATTTTAAAATTAAAATAAATAAATATTCATTTTTGAATTTTAAAATTATTTTGGCAAGAAATACTCCTTGTGTGAGAATTTTGTATTGATTTTTCACCTACACATGGAATATGTAAATGAATTAGTGTCTCCTCCAAATCCTCTCGAAGAATAATAGTAGACTAATTGGTTAGAAGGTAGAAAGGTAGGTAGGTAGGAAAAATGGTTGGCTTGAGAGGTCAAGTGTTCAACTCCCTCTTGCTACATTTTTTACTCAACTACCTCATTATTGTTTATAATTATTTTATTTCAAAATGTACGTGCACTAAAATTATTGAAATAAAATAACTAACAACCTATTTCATGAACATAGAATAATGAAAAATACTTATGCCCCTTTAAATTGTTTTAATTAGGGAAATTACATAAAAATAGAAATGAAGATTATACTTCCCTGATGTTTTGCGTATTTATAACCTGATTTTTTAGTGTCAACATGCATGTCATAAATTCTCACCAACTCCTTGGTGTATTAAGACAAAGTTCATTGGTGAAGACTTTACTTTAGATGAAAACATGACATTTTTGAGCAATCATCATTCCACTTGCCTTTACTGACGGGTTTCAGTATTGCAGACAACTTGTTCACTTTTCTTTATTACTGACGCGCTTGGTTTTCACTTAGCAACTTATCTTTCTTATATTAACTGACGCTTCTCAACAAGTGTAGGTAGTCATAGCTTTGAGTTTATACTGATAGGTTTCGGTATGAATACCCGATAGTATATTTATCATATATTTTAATAGGTAATACCATGATGCATCTTTACTTATGCTAATTTGGCATTATATCTATATATTATGGAATTGATGTAAAATAATATCTTGGGGTAATGCAATTCCATACTTGTTTTTATTAGGTGGGGTTAGTGATGTCACCAAATCTATTGGATGGGTTGTCACCATTTGCATTGCTTGGTCCAGCTTCATCATTGGTTAAATATTTTCTCCATATTTTGTCTCTAGCTCTTTGGATATCTTCAATGGTGTTTCCAATGGGATATGTGCTTGTCTCTGTCATTCAATCTGTGTATTCTTTCTTGAGATGACCAACTTTATGACAGTGTAAGCATGCCATTTCGGGGTTAGTCCAGCCTCTAGACTTTCTAGTACACCGTCTCATACAATTTCAGTAATGTGACCATATCTTCCACATGCTATACAATTTGTCCAAGTATTTTAGTCCCATACATATTGATTACCAACTCTTTTCAGTTGATAGGGATTTTCTTGACCTTTAGGCTTCCATGCTTGCCTTTTCTTTTTCCAACATTCAAGAGTTGTGTCCCATTCATTTTGCAAGTAGGACAGTACTTGTCCATGTAGGTTTCCTTTTTTGGTTGTTTCATTTTAGAATTACATTCATATGCTTTATGTCCTTTCTTGTTACACTTATAACAAAATCCTATGAATGAAGATGTAGATTTAGGAATACCTTTCATTTTGCCTCTGCATACATTTGATGTATGGCTTTTCTTTCTACAGTGATTGCATGTTAGATTTCTTGGTCTTGGATTTTCATAGACATTCTTTGGATTAGTTTTATTTGATGATTCTCCATTCTTGGTAAAAATTAGACTCTTGTTTTTGTTGTCTCTTCGTTGTCCTTCAAGAAAATCATTTATTCTTTTATTAATTTCTTCAACCTTTTTGATAATTTCATATGCTGTTGCCGAATTCTTATTTCATGTTTTAACTTTTCATTCGCATCCCTTAGTTCACCGATAGCTTCTATTCTTTCAATGAGTTCAACATTTATTCTGTTTGCTTCTTGACTCATAAGAATAATCTGATTTGTAATCTCATGATGATGCTCTGTAAGTATTTGTATTTCAGACTCTTTTTATTGTAGCTTTTCTGTTATCTTTGTTCTATCATTAATAGCTTGTGTTCTTTCTCTCTTAGCTTTTCTAGCATTTTTCATGACATCAATAATCCTTACCATCTGTTTCTCTTGGCCGGTTTGTAGAGATTTAACTTGCCCAACTAGATGTAGATTGATTTTAGTTAGGCTTGTGATGCTCTCTTCTGATGTATCTGATTCTTTGCTTGTAGTTGATCCTGATGACTCAAAGAATCTAGTATCTCTTGCTCATGATAATGTGTCTCATTAAAGCGAGATGCCATATTCTTTATTTCATCCAACAACTGTCTCATGTTGATTCTAGCTTCTTTATACTGATCATAGAACATCTTAATTTCAAGCTTCTTATTCTCAATATTTTTATCAAGACTATACTTCTCCATTGTATGATCTTTTATCTTAATGCTTTAAGATTTCCAAGAAGAGACTTAGTTCTGATACCAATTGTTGGGATTAATGGGAATTATCTATTGAGAGGGGAGGGGTGAATCAGTTTCTCTAAAACTTTTTGTATCCTTTAATCAATTAAACTTTGTAATCGATTGTATATCCATTCAATCTAATCTAAACTATCTTTATTTGAGTTATATCAATTCATAACATTGACATACATGTGAATCATTCATAGAAACATTGATGAAAATAATTGACACATAACACAAGATATGATATCTCATAAAACTCCTGTTAGGAAGTAAAAACTGTGGTAGGGATGACACCGAAAAAATCTTCACTATCTATAGATTGGAAGGGGCCAGTTAAGGATTAAAATTTGATCACTTTTGATGATCTACCATGTTAAGAGTATCGATGGAGACCTATTAAAGTCCACTCTGTTAAGAGATTTAGCTACACTATTAAGTGTGCACTTGGTTAAGGGATTTGTTGTTGGACTGTTAAATATTCTTTCCTTGAAAGGATTTTTACACTTTTCTCCACTTGTTAGAATGATAGAAAATTATAAATTGACCTGGTAAATGCAATCTCCTATTGTTGATACAGATCCAATTTAGTTTACATTAAAAAATATTATCACCTAATTGTGATTGATTAATACCTTTGATTATCAGTTTCCTCTGTTCTTGGTTTTGATAACCAAATCCACCTTTTGTTGTTCTTGTTCTTGAAACTCTCGATCTAATCCATAGGTGTGCTCGATTCCTTAATTCATGTTCTCCTCTCTATTCACATCATCTATTCATCCATGTATAATGAATGATTGCATCATCTATTTATAGATGGATTGACTTCATTTAGTTTCAAGAAAAAACACAATGTTAACTCTAAGATCATGTTTAAAACTTGTACCTAGATCTCCTAGTCTATGTGTTTTAAAATAGTTAGACTGATTAAAGCACTTACATTCATGTTTCTTGTCCCTAAAGAAATAGATTTAAAAAAAATATCCTATAAATAGAATACACTTTCTTTATTTGACATGGAAGTCAGATCCACTTTTTGCGGGCTGCAACTGACTTTCACTTCTGTCTGTCGGTCATGCTTGACCGTCCTTTAGTTTTTTTTTTTCGGTTGCACTTTAACTATCTCATCGGTCTGCATTGTATCCTACATGTCGGGTTCCTCTATCGGGTTCCTCTTTGTCTTTCTGATTTTAAAATTTTAGTTTACACACTAAGTTGTGTCATCGGTCTTCTTTGTACTTAGCCATCTTCAGTTATCTTGTATCTCATCTTTGGTTTCCTCTGTCCTATATTTCAGTGTATGTTTACTGAAAGTTTTGTTTGTATACTAATGGAAAATTAATGTCATCACTCATTTGCAATATTAATTTAAAGTTTCAATTTTTCTCCTGGATATAAAACGTGTCACAAAAAAGTTTCAGTTTTGCACAATCAGAGGAAAACCCACCTAATATTTTGATGTCAAATGCTTCCTTTTAAATTTCACGAAGATCACAGCTCATTTGAAATATTAATTTAAAGTTTCAATTTTTCTCCTAGATGTAAAATGTGTCACAAAAATGTTTTAATTTCACACAATTAGAGGAAAACCCACCTAATATTTTGATGTCAAATGCTTCCATTTTAAATTTCACGAAGATAGAGCTCATTTGAAATATTAATTTAAAGTTTCAATTTTGCTCCCAGACGTAAAACGTGTCACAAAAAAGTTTCAATTTTGCATAATCAGAGGAAAACCCACCTAATATTTTGATGTCAAATGCTTCCATTTTAAATTTCATGAAGATGGAGCTCGCTTGAAATATTAACTTAAAGTTTCAATTTTTCTCCCAAACGTAAAATGTGTCACAAAGAAGTTTCTTTTTTGCACAATCAGAGGAAAACCCACCAAATATTTTGATGTCAAAGGCTTCCATTTTAAATTTCACGAAGATGGAGCTCATTTGAAATATTAATTTAGAGTTTCAATTTTGCTTCCGGACGTAAAAGTGTCACAAAAATCTTTCAGTTTTGCACAATCAGAGGAAAACCCACCTAATATTATGATGTCAAATACTTCCATTTTAAATTTCACGAAGATCGGAGCTCGTTTGAAATATTAATTTAAAGTTTCAATTTTAGTCCTGGATGTAAAACATGTCACAAAAAAGTTTCAATTTTGCACAATCAGAGGAAAACCCACCTAATATTTTCATGTCAAATGCTTCCATTTTAAATTTCACAAAGATGGAGCTCATTTGAAATATTAATTTAATGTTTCAATTTTTCTCTCGGACGTAAAACGTGTCACAAAAAAGTTTCAATTTTTCACAATCAGGGGAAAACCCACCTAATATTTTGATGTCAAATGCTTCCATTTTAAATTTCACAAAGATAAGAACTCATTTGAAATATTAATTTAAAGTTTCAATTTTGTTCCCAGATGTAAAATGTGTCACAAAAAAGTTTCAATTTTGTACAATCACAGGAAAACCCACCTAATATTTTGATGTCAAATGCTTCCATTTTAAATTTCATGAAGACGGAGCTCATTTGAAATATTAATTTAAAGTTTCAATTTCGCTCCCAGATGTAAAATGTGTCACAAAAAGTTTCAATTTTTCTCAATCAGAGGAAAACCAACATAATATTTTGTTGTCAAATGTTCCATATTAAAATTCAGGAAGATCAAAGCTCATTTGAAATATTAATTTAAAGTTTTAATTTTGCTCCCGGACGTAAAACATGTCACAAAAAGTTTCAATTTTTCAAAATCAGAGGAAAACCCACCTAATAGTTTGATGTTAAATGCTTCCATTTTAAATTTCATGAAGATCAAAGCTCATTTGAAATATTAATTTAAAGTTTCAATTTTTCTCCTGGATGTAAAATGTGTCACAAAAAAGTTTCAATTTTGCACAATCAGAGGACATCCCACCTAATATTTTGATTTCAAATTCTTCCATTTTAAATTTCATGAAGATCGGAGCTCGTTTGAAATATTAATTTAAAGTTTCAATTTTGTTACAGAATGTAAAACATTTCACAAAAAAATTTCAATTTTGCACAATCAGAGGAAAATCCACCTAATATTTTGATGTCAAATGCTTCCATTTTAAACAAAATGAATATTGAGCTCATTTGAAATATTAATTTAAAGTTTCAATATTGCTCTTGGATGGAAAACATGTCACAAAAAAGTTTCAATTTTGCATAATCAGAGGAATGCCCTCCTAATACTTTGATGTCAAATGCTTCCATTTTAAATTTCACGAAGATGGAGCTCGTTTGAAATATTAATTTAAAGTTTCAATTTCGCTCCCATACGTAAAACAGGTGACAAAAATGTTTCAATTTTGCACAATAAGAGGAAAACCCACCTAATATTTTGATGTCAAATGCTTCCATTTTAAATTTCATGAAGATCGGAGATCATTTGAAATATTAATTTAAAGTTTCAATTTTTTTCCCGGATGTAAAACGGTCACAAAAAAGTTTCAATTATGCACAATCAGAGGAAAACCCACCTAATATTTTTATGTCAAATGTTTCCATTTTAAATTTCATGAAGATGGAGCTCATTTGAAATATTAATTTAAAGTTTCAATATTGCTCCTAGATGGAAAATGTGTCACAAAAAAGTTTCAATTTTGCATAATCAGAGGAATACCCTCCTAATACTTTGATGTCAAATGCTTCCATTTTAAATTTCACGAAGATAGAGCTCGTTTGAAATATTATTTTAAAGTTCCAATTTTTCTCCCAGACGTAAAACATGTCACAAATAATTTTCAATTTTGCACAATCAGAGGAAAACCCATCTAATATTTTGATGTCAAATGCTTCCTTTTTAAATATCACGAAGATTGAGCTTGTTTGAAATATTAATTTAAAGTTTTAATTTTACTCCCAGACATAAACCGTGTCCTAAAAAAGTTTTAATTTTGAAAAATCAGAGGAAAACCCAACTTATATTTTGATATCAAATGCTTCCATTTTAAATTTTATGAAGATCAAAGCTCATTTGAAATATTAATTTAAAGTTTAAATTTTTGTCCCGAACGTAAAATGTATCACAAAAAAGTTTCAATTTTGCACAATTAGAGGAAAACCCACCTAATATTTTGATTTCAAATGCTTCCATTTTAAATTTCATGAAGATAGAGCTCATTTGAAATATTAATTTAAAGTTTCAATTTTGCTCCTGGATATAAAACGTGTCACAAAAAGTTTCAATTTTACATAATTAGAGGAAAACCAAGCTAATATTTTGATGTCAAATTCTTCCATTTTAAGTTTCACAAAGATCCGAGCTCATTTGAAATATTAATTTAAAGTTTCAATTTAGTTCCTGGATGTAAAATGGTCACAAAAAAGTTTCAATTTTGCACAATCATAGAAAAACCCACCTAATATTTTGATGTCAAATGCTTCCATTTTAAATTTCACGATGATGGAGATCGTTGGAAATATTAATTTAAAGTTTCAATATTGCTCCTCGAGGGAAAATGTCTCACAAAAAGTTTCAATTTTGCATAATAAGAGGAAAACCCACCTAATATTTTGATGTCAAATGCTTCCATTTTAAATTTAACGAAGATGGAGCTCATTTGAAATATTAATTTAAAGTTTCAAGTTTTCTCCCGGATGTAAAACATGTCACAAAAAAGTTTCAATTTTGAACAATCAGAGGAAAACCCACCTAATATTTTGATGTTAAATGCATCAATTTTAAATTTCACGAAGATCTGAGCTCGTTTGAAATACTAATTTATCGTTTCAATTTTGCTCCCGCATGTAAAACATGTCAGAAAAAAGTTCCAATTTTGCACAATCAGAGGAAAACCCACCTAAAATTTTGATGTCAAATGCTTCCACTTTAAATTTTACGAAGATGGAGCCCATTTGAAATATTAATTTAAAGTTTCAATTTTTCTCCCGGTCGTAAACTTGTCACAAAAGACCTTAAATTTTGCACAATTAGAAGAAAACCCACCTACTATTTTTATGTCAAATGATTCCATTTTAAATGTCACAAATATTCGAGCTCGTTTGAAATATTAATTTAAAGTCTCAATTTTTCTCCCGGATGTAAAACATGTCATGATTTCAATTTGCACAATCAGATGAAAACCCACCTAATATTTTGATTTCAACTGCTTCCATTTTAAATTTCACGAAGATGGAGCTCGTTTGAGATATTAATTTAAAGTTTCAATTTTTCTCTTGGACGTAAAACATGTCACAAAAAGTTTCAATTTTGCACAATCAGAGGAAAACCCACATAATATTTTGATCTCAAATATTTCCATTTTAAATTTCATTAAGATCAGAGCTCATTTGAAAAATTAATTTAAAGTTTCAAATTTTCTCCTAGATGTAAAATGTGTCACAAAAATGTTTCAATTTTGCACAATCAGAGGAAAACCCACCTAATAATTTGATGTCAAATGCTTCAATTTTAAATTTCATGAAGATGGAGCTCGTTTGAAATATTAATTTAAAGTTTCAATTTTGCTCCCCGACGTAAAACATGTCACAAAAAAGTATCAATTTTGTACAATTAGAGGAAAACCCACCTAATATTTTGATGTCAAATGCTTATATTTTAAATTTCACAAAGATGGAGCTCGTTTGCAATATTAATTAAAGTTTCAATTTTTCTCCCGAACGTAAAATGTGTCACAAAAAAGTTTCAATTTTTCACAGTCAAAGGAAAACCCACGTAATATTTTTATGTCAAATACTTCAATTTTAAATTTCACAAAGATCTGAGCTTTTTTGTAATATTAATTTAAATTTAAATTTCACTCCTGGATCTAAAATGCGTCACAAAAAAGTTTCAATTTAGCACAATCAGAGGAAAACCCACCTAATATTATGATGTCAAATGATTCCATTTTAAATTTCATGTAGATGGAGCTCGTTTGTAATATTAATTTAAAGTTTCAATTTTTCTCCCAGATGTAAAACGTGTCACAAAAAAATTTCAATTTTTCACAATCAGAGGAAAACCCACCTCATATTTTCATGTCAAATGCTTCCATTTTAAATTTCACGAAGATGGAGCTCGTTTGAAATATTAATTTAATGTTTCAATTTTTCTCCCGAATGTAAATTGTGTCACAAAAAAGTTTCAATTTTTCACAATCACGGGAAAACCCACCTAATATTTTGATGTCAAATGCTTCCATGTTAAATTTCACGAAGATAAGAACTCATTTAAAATATTAATTTAAAGTTTCAATTTTGTTCCTAGATGTAAAACATGTCACAAAAAATTTTCAATTTTGCACAATCAGAGGAAAACCCACCTAATAATTTGATGTCAAATGCTTCCATTTTAAATTTCACGAAGACGGAGCTCGTTTGAAATATTAATTTAAACTTTCAATTTTTCTCCCAGATGTAAAATGTGTCACAAAAAGTTTCAATTTTTCTCAATTAGAGGAAAACCAACATAATATTTTGTTGTCAAATGCTTCCATATTAAATTTTAGGAAGATCAAAGCTCATTTGAAATATTAATTTAAAGTTTCAGTTTTGCACTCGGACGTAAAACTTGTCACAAAAAGTTTCAATTTTTCAAAATCTGAGGAAAACCCACCTAATATTTTGATGTCAAATGTGTCCATTTTAAATTTCATGAAGATCGAAGCTCATTTGAAATATTAATTTAAAGTTTCAATTTTTCTCCAGGATGTAAAATGTGTCACAAAAAAGTTTTAATTTTGCACAATCAGAGGACATCCCACCTAATGTTTTGATGTCAAATGCTTCCATTTTAAATTTCATGAAGATTAGAGCTCGTTTAAAATATTAATTTATAGTTTCAATTTTGTTCCCGAATGTAAAACATTTCACAAAAAAATTTCAATTTTGCACAATCAGAGGAAAACCCACCTAATATTTTGATGTGAAATGCTTCCATTTTAAATAAAATGAATATCAAGCTCATTTGAAATATTAATTTAAAGTTTACATTTTGCTCCCGAACGTAAACAGTGTCACAAAAAGTTTCAATTTTGCATAATAAGAGGAAAACCCACCTAATATTTTGATGTCAAAAGCTTCGATTTTAAATTTCACAAAGATCGAAGCTCATTTGAAATATTAATTTAAAGTTTTAATTTTGCTCCTGGATGTAAAACGTGTCACAAAAAAGTTTCAATTTTGCCCAATTAGACGAAAACCCACCTAATATTTTGATGTTAAATGCTTCCATTTTAAATTTCATGAAGATAGAGCTCGTTTAAAATATTAATTTAAAGTTTCAATTTTGCTCCCGGATATAAAACATGTCACAAAAAATTTTCAATTTTTCTCAATCAGAGGAAAACCCACCTAATATTTTGATGTCAAATGGTTCCATTTTAAATTTCTCAAAGATCTGAGCTCGTTCAAAATATTAATTTAAAGTTTCAATTTTATTCCTGGATGTAAAATGGTCACAAAAAAGTATCAATTTTGCACAATAAGTGGAAAACCCACCTAATACTTTGATGTCAAATGCTTCCATTTTGAATTTCACAAAGATGGAGCTCGTTTGAAATATTAATTTAAAGTTTCAATATTGCTCCTAGACGGAAAATGTGTCACAAAAAAATTTCAATTTTGCACAATCAGAGGACAACCCACCTAATATTTTGATGTCAAATGCTTCCATTTTAAATTTCACAAAGATTCGAGCTCTTTTGAAATATTAATTTAAAGTTCAATTTTGCTCCTAGACGTAAAATGTGTCACAAAAAGTTTCTGTTTTGCACAATTAGAGGAAAACCCACCTAATATTTTGATGTCAAATACATCCATTTGAAATTTTATGAAGATCCGAGCTCGTTTGAAATATTAATTTACAATTTTAATTTTTCTCCCGCATGTAAAACGTGTCACAAAAAAGTTTAAATTTTGCACAATTAGAGGAAAACCCACCTAATATTTTGATGTCAAATGCTTCCATTTTCAATTTGACAAAGATGGAGCTCATTTGAAATATTAATTTAAAGTTTCAATTTTGCTCCCGAATGTAAAACGTGTCACAAAAGAGTTTAAATTTTGCACAATTAGAGGAAAACCCACTTAATATTTTGATGTCAAATGCTTCCATTTTAAATTTCATGAATATCTGAGCTCCTTTGAAATATTAATTTAAAGTTTCAATTTTCTCTCACATGTAAAACGTGTCAAAAAAAATTTCAATTTTGCACAATAAGAGGAAAACCCACCTAATATTTTGATGTCAAATGCTTCCATTTTAAATTTTACAAAAATTGAGCTCGTTTGAAATATTAAATTAGATTTTGAATTTTTCTCCCGAATGTAAAACGTGTCACAAAAAAATACAATTTTGCACAATCAGAGGAAAACCCACCTAATAATTTGATGTCAAATGCCTCCATTTTAAATTTCATGAAGATCCAAGCTCGTTGGAAATATTAATTTAAAGTTTCAATTTTTCTCCTGAATGTAAAACGTGTCACAAAAAAGTTTCAATTTTTCCACAGTCAGAGGAAAACCCACGTAATATTTTGATGTCAAATGCTTCTATTTTAAATTTCATGAAGATGGAGCTCATTGGGAATATTAATATAAATTTTCAATTTTCCTCCCGGACGTAAAATGTGTCACAAAAAGTTCCAATTTTGCACAATCAGAGGAAAACCCACCTAATATTTTGATCTCAAATGCTTCCATTGTAAATTTCATGAAGATCAGAGTATTTTTGAAATATTAATTTAAAGTTTCAATTTTGCTCCTATACTTAAAACAAGTGACAAAAATGTTTCAATTTTGCACAATAAGAGGAAAACCCACCTAATATTTTGATGTCAAATGCTTCCATTTTAAATTTCATGAAGATCTGAGATCGTTTGAAATATTAATTTAAAGTTTCAATTTTGTTCCCAGATGTAAAATGGTCACAAAAAAGTTTCAATTTTGCACAATCAGAGGAAAAATCACCTAATATTTTTTTGTCAAATGTTTCCATTTTAAATTTCATGAAGATGGAGCTCGTTTGAAATATTAATTTAAAGTTTCAATATTTCTCTTAGATGAAAAACGTGTCACAAAAAAGTTTCAATTTTGCACAATCAGAGAAATACCCTCCTAATACTTTGATGTCAAATGCTTCCATTTTAAATTTCACGAAGATTGAGCTCGTTTGAAATATTAATTTAAAGTTTCAATTTTGCTCCCAGACGTAAAACATGTCACGAAAAATTTTCAATATTGCACAATCAGAGGAAAACCCATCTAATATTTTGATGTCAAATGCTTCCGTTTTAAATATCATGAATATCGAGCTCGTTTGAAATTTCATTTAAAGTTTTAATTTTACTCCCGGACGTAAACCGTGTCCTAAAAAAGTTTCAATTTTGCAAAATCAGAGGAAAACCCAACTAATATTTTGATATCAAATGTTTCCATTTTAAATTTTATAAAGATCGAAGCTCGTTTGAAATATTAATTTAAAGTTTCAATTTTTCTCCCGGATGTAAAATGTATCACAAAAAAGTTTCAATTTTGCACAATTAGAGGAAAACCCACCTAATATTTTGATTTCAAATGCTTCCATTTTAAATTTCACAAAGATAGAGCTCATTTGAAATATTAATTTAAAGTTTCAATTTTGCTCCTTGATATAAAACGTGTCACAAAAAAGTTTCAATTTTGCACAATTAGAGGAAAAACCAACTAATATTTTGATGTCAAATTCTTCCATTTTAAGTTTCACGAAGATCTGAGCTCGTTTGAAATATTAATTTAAAGTTTCAATTTAGTTCCTGGATGTAAAACGGTCACAAAAAAGTTTTTATTTTGCACAATCAGAGAAAAATCCACCTAATATTTTGATGTCGAATGCTTCCATTTTAAATTTCATGATGATGGAGATCGTTGGAAATATTAATTTAAAGTTTCAATATTGCTCCTCGATGGAAAATGTCTCACAAAAAGTATCAATTTTGCATAATCAGAGGAAAACTACCTAATATTTTAATGTCAAATGCTTCCATTTTAAATTTAACAAAGATGGAGCTCATTTGAAATATTAATTTAAAGTTTCAAGTTTTCTCTCGGACATAAAACGTGTCACAAAAAAGTTTCAATTTTGCACAATCAGAGGAAAACCCACCTAGTATTTTGATGTTAAATGCATCGATTTTAAATTTAAGGAAGATCCGAGCTCGTTTGAAGTTGTGATATTGCTATCAGGATTAAACTGTGTAGTTTTTGAGTCAAACTCATTGACCCATAATTCATGAGTAGTGGTTCACATGAACCCATCTCTCATGAGAATGAATGAAACACTTAGCACTCGTTTGAAGTACTAATTTATCGTTTCAATTTTTCTCCCGCATGTAAAATGTGTCACAAAAAAGATCCAATTTTGCACAATCAGAGGAAAACCCACCTAATATTTTTATGTCAAATGCTTCCACTTTAAATTTTATGAAGATGGAGCCCATTTGAAATATTAATTTAAAGTTTCAATTTTGCTCCCGGTCGTAAACTTGTCACAAAAGAGCTTAAATTTTGCACAACTAGAGGAAAACCCACCTAATATTTTTATGTCAAATGATTCCATTTTAAATGTCACAAATATTCGAGCTCATTTGAAATATTAATTTAAAGTCTCAATTTTGCTCCCGGATGTAAAATGTGTCACAAAATAGTTTCAATTTGCACAATCAGACGAAAACCCACCTAATATTTTGATGTCAACTGCTTCCATTTTAAATTTCACGAAGATGGAGCTCATTTGAGATATTAATTTAAAGTTTCATTTTTTCTCATGGACATAAAACATGTCACAAAAATTTTCAATTTTGCACAATCAGAGGAAAACCCACATAATATTTTGATCTCAAATATTTCCATTTTAAATTTCATTAAGATCAGAGCTCATTTGAAATATTAATTTAAAGTTTCAAATTTTCTCCCGGATGTAAAATGTGTCACAAAAATGTTTTAATTTTGCACAATTAGAGGAAAACCCACCTAATAATTTGATGTCAAATGCTTCCATTTTAAATTTCATGAAGATGGAGCTCATTTGAAATATTAATTTAAAGTGTCAATTTTGCTCCCCGACGTAAAACATGTGACAAAAAAATCAGTGTTGCATAATTAGAGGAAAACCCACCTAATATTTTGATGTCAAATGCTTATATTTTAAATTTCATGAAGATGGAGCTCGTTTGAAATATTAATTAAAGTTTCAATTTTGCTCCCGAACGTAAAACATGTCACAAAAAAGTTTCAATTTTGCACAAACAAAGGAAAACCCACCTAATATTTTTATGTCAAATACTTCGATTTTAAATTTCATGAAGATTCAAGATTTTTTGTAATATTAATTTAAATTTAAATTTCGCTCCCAGATCTAAAATGCGTCACGAAAAAGTTTCAATTTTGCACAATCAGAGGAAAAACCACCTAATATTATGATGTCAAATGATTCCATTTTAAATTTCATGTAGATGGAGCTCATTTGAAATATTATTTTAAAGTTTCAATTTTTCTCCTAGATGTAAAACATGTCACAAATAAGTTTCATTTTTACACAATTAGAGGAAAACCCACCTAATATTTTGATGTCGAATGCTTCCATTTTAATTTTCACAAAGATGGAGCTCATTTGGAATAATAATTTAAAGTTTCAATTTTGCTTCTGGACGTAAAACGTGTCACAAAAAAGTTTCATTTTTGTACAATAAGAGGAAAAACCACCTATATTATCATGTCAAATACTTCCATTTTAAATTTCACAAAGATTAGAGCTCATTTGAAATATTAATTTATAGTTTCAATTTCGGTCCCGGATGTAAAACGTGTCGAAAAAAAGTTTCAATTTTGCACAATGAGAGGAAAACCCACCTAATTTTTTGATGTTAACTACTTCCATTTTAAATTTCACAAAGATGGAGCTCATTTGAAATATTAATTTAAATTTTCAATTTTTCTCCCAGACATAAAAGGTCATGTCACAAAACAGTTTCAATTTTTCACAATTAGAGGAAAATCTGCCTAATATTTTGATGTCAAATGCTTCTATTTTAAATTTCACAAAGATCAGAACTCATTTAAAATATTAATTTAAAGTTTCAATTTTGTTCCCGGATGTAAAATGTGTCACAAAAAAGTTTCAATTGTGTACAATCAGAGGAAACCCAACCTAATATTTTGATGTAAAATGCTTCTATTTTAAATTTCACAAAGATGGAGCTTGTTTGAAATAATAATTTAAATTTTCAATTTTTGTCCCAGACATAAAACATTTCACAAAATTTTTTCAATTTTTCTCAATAAGAGGAAAACCAACCTAATATTTTGATATCAAATGCTTCCATATTAAATTTCACGAAGATCAGAGCTCATTTGAAATATTAATTTAAAGTTTCAATTTTGCTCCCATATGTAAAACATGACACAAAAAAGTTTCAATTTTGTATAATCAGAGGAAAACCCACCTAATATTTTGATGTCATATGCTTCCATTTTAAATTTCATGAAGATGGAGCTCATTTGAAATATTAATTTAAAGCTCCAATTTTTCTCCCGGATGTAAAACATCTCACAAATTTTTTTTCATTTTGCACAATCAGAGGAAAACCCACCTAATATTTTGATGTCAAATGCTTCCATTATAAATTTCATGAAGATCAGAGCTCATTTGAAATATTAATTTAAAGTTTCAATTTTGCTCCCGAATGTAAAACGTGTCACAAAAAGGTTTCAAGTTTGCACAATTAGAGGAAAACCCACCTAATATTTTGGTGTCAAATGCTTCCATTTTAAATATCACAAAGAATGAGCTCGTTTAAAATATTAATTTAAATTTTCAGTTTTTCTCCTGGATGTAAAAAGTATCACAAAAAAGTTTTAATTTTACACAATCAGTGGAAAACCCACCTAATATTTTGATGTCAAATTCTTCCATTTTAAATTTCAGGAGGATCTGAGCTCAGTTGAAATATTAATTTAAAGTTTCAATTTTGCTCCCGGATGAAAACTGTGTTACCAAAAAGTTTTAATTTTTCTCAATCAGAGGAAAACCGACCAATATTTTGAATTCAAATGCTTCTATTTTAAATTTCACGAAGATGAAGCACGTTTAAAATATTAATTTAAAGTTTCAATTTTTCTACCAGACGTAAAACGTATCACAAAAAAACTTCAATTTTGCACGATCAAAGGAAAACCCACCTAATATTATGATAAAAGCTTCCATTTTCAATTTCACGAAGATCCGAGCTCGTTTGAAATATTAATTTAAATTTTAAATTTTTCTCCCAGATGTAAAACATGTGACAAAAAATTTTCAATTTTGCACAATTAGAGAAAAACCCACCTAATATTTTGATGTCAAATGCTTCCATTTTAAATTTCATGAAAATCGAGCTCGTTTGAAATATTAATTTAAAATTTCAATTTTGCTCCCGGACATAAAACGTGTCACAAAAAAGTTTCAATTTTGCATAGTCAGAGGAAAACCCACCTAATAATTTGATGTCAAATGCTTCTATTTTAAATTTCACGAAGATCTGAGCTCGTTTGAAATATTAATTTAAAGTTCCAATTTCGCTACAGGATATAAAATGTGTCAAAAAAAAGTTTCAATTTTGCACAATCAGAGGAAAACCCACCTAATATTTTGATGTCAAATGCTTCCATTTTAAATTTAACAAAGATGGAGCTCGTTTGAAATATTAATTTAAAGTTTCAATTTCCTCAGGGACGTAAAATGTGTCACAAAAAAGTCTCAATTTTGAACAATCAGGGGAAAACCCACCTAATATTTTGATGTCAAATGCTTCCATTTTAATTATCACAAAGTTCGGAGCTCGTTTGAAATATTAATTTAAAGTTTCAATTTTTCTCCCATACGTAAAACGTGTCACCAAAAAGTTTCAATTTTGCACAATTAGAGGAAAACCCACTTAATATTTTGATGTCAAATGCTTTCATTTTAAATTTCATGAAGATTGGAGCTCGTTTGAAATATTAATTTAAAGTTTAAATTTTGATCCCAGATGTAAAACATGTCACAAAAAAGCTTCAATTTTGCACAATCAGAGGAAAACCCACCTAATATTTTGATGTCAAATGCTTCCATATTAAATTTCACGAAGATAGGGCTCGTTTGAAATATTAATTTAAAGTTTCAATTTTGTTCCCGGACGTAAAACGTGTCACAAAAAAGTTTTAATTTTCCAAAAATAGAGAAAAAGCCACCTAGTATTTTGATATCAAATGCTTCCATTTTAAATTTCACGAAGATCTGAGCTAGTTTAAAATATTAATTTAAAGTTTCAATTTTGCTCCCGGATGTAAAACGTGTCACAAAAAAGTTTCAATTTTTCACAATCAGAGGAAAACCCACCTAATATTTTGATGTCAAATGTTTCCATTTTAAATATCACGAAGATCGGAGCTTGTTTGAAATATTAATTTAAAGTTTCAATTTTTCTCCCAAATGTAAAACATGTCACAAAAAAGCTTCAATTTTGCACAATCAAAGGAAAAAACACCTAATATTTTGATGTCAAATGCTTCCATTTTAAATTTCACGAAGATGGAGCTCGTTTGAAATATTAATTTCAATTTTTAATTTTGCTCTCGGACATAAAACGTGTCACAAAAAATTTTCAATTTTGCACAATCAGAGGAAAACCCACCTAATATTTTGATGTCAAATGCTCCCATTTTAAATCTCATGAAGATCAGAGCTCGTTTGAAATATTAATTTAATGTTTCAATTTTGCTCCCATATGTAAAATGTGTCACAAAAAAGTTTCAATTTTGCACAATCAGAGGAAATTCCAGCTAATATTTTGATGTCAAATGCTTCCATTTTAAATTTCACAAAGATCAGAGCTCGTTTGAAATATTAATTTAAAGTTTCAATTTTTCTCCTGGATGTAAAATGTGTCAAAGAAAAAGTTTCAATTTTATACAATAAGCGGAAAACCCACCTAATATTTAGATGTGAAATGCTTCGGTTTTAAATTTCACAAAGTTGGAGCTCATTTGAAATATTAATTTAATGTTTCAATTTTGCTCCCAGATTTAAAATGTGTCACAATTTTTTTTTCAATTTTGCACAATCAGAGTAAAACCCACCTAATATTTTGATGTCAAATGCTTCCATTTTAAATTTCATGAAGATCCGAGCTCGTTTGAAATATTAATTTAAAGTTTCAATTTTGCTCCTAGATGTAAAACTTGTCACAAAAAGGTTTCAATTTTGCACAATTAGAGGAAAACCCGTCTAATATTTTGATGTCGAATGCTTCCATTTTAAAATTTTCAAAGATCGTAGCTTGTTTGAAATATTAATTTAAAATTTCTATTTTTCTCTTGGATGTAAGACGTGTCACAAAAACGTTTCAATTTTGCACAATCAGAGGGAATCACAGCTAATATTTTTATGGCAAATGCTTCAATTTTAAATTTCATGAAGATTCAAGCTCATTTGAAATATTAATTTAAAGTTTAAATTTTTCTCTCGGATGTAAAATGTGTCACAAAAAAGTTTCAATTTTTCAAAATCAGAGGAAAACCCACCTAATATTTTGATGTCAAATGCTTCCATTTTAAATTTGATGAAGATGGAGCTCATTTGAAATATTAATTTAAAGTTTCAATTTTGCTCCTAGACATAAAATGTGTCACAAAAAAAGTTTCAATTTTGCACAATCAGAGGAAAACCCACCTAATAATTTGATGTTAAATGCTTCCTTTTTAAAATTCACGAAGATCCAAGCTCGTTTGAAATATTAATTTAAAGTTTCAATTTTTCTCCCGGATGTAATAGGAATCACAAAAAAGTTTCAATTTTGCATAATCAGAGGAAAACCCAGATAATAGTTTGATGTTAAAAGATTCCATTTGAAATTTCACGAAGATCTGAGCTAGTTTGAAATATTTATTTAAATTTCAATTTTTCTCTCAGATGTAAAACGTGTCACAAAAAGGTTTCAATTTTGCACAATTAGAGCAAAACCCACCTAATATTTTGATGTCAAATGCTTCCATTTTAAATTTCATGAAAATCAAGCTCGTTTGAAATATTAATTTAAATTTTCAATTTTGCTCCCGGACGTAAAATGTGTCACAAAAAAGTTTCAATTTTGCACAATCAGGGGAAAATGCACCTAATAATTTGATGTCAAATGCTTCCATTTTAAATTTCATGAAGATCCAAGCTTGTTTAAAATATTAATTTAAAGTTTCAATTTTGCTCCCATACGTAAAACGTGACACAAAAAAGTTTCAATTTTGCACAATCAGAGGAAAACCCACCTAACATTTTGATGTCAAATGCTTCCATTTTAAATTTCATGAAGATCGAAGCTCGTTTGAAATATTAATTTAAAGTTTCAATTTTTCTCCCAGATGTAAAACATGTCACAAAAAATTTTCAATTTTGCACAATCACAGGAAAAACCACCTAATATTTTGATGTCAAAAGCTTCCATTTTAAATTTCATGAAGATGGAGCTCATTTGAAATATTAATTTAAAGTTTCAATTTTGCTCCTGGACATAAAATGTGTCACAAAAAAGTTTCAATTTTGCACAAAGAGAGAAAAAACCACCTAATATTTTGATATCAAATGCTTCCATTTTAAATTTCACGAAGATCCAAGCTAGTTTGAAATATTAATTTAAAGTTTCAATTTTTCTCCTAGATGTAAAACATGTTACAAAAAAGTTTCTATTTTGCACAATCAGAGGAAAACCAACCTAATATTTTGATGTCAAATGCTTCCATTTTAAATTTCACAAAGATTGGAGCTCGTTTGAAATATTAACTTAAATTTTCAATTTTGCTCCCGGATGTAAAATGTGTCACAAAAAAGTTTCAATTTTACAAAATCAGTGGAAAACGCACCTAATATTTTGATGTCAAATGCTTCCATTTTAAATTTCATGAAGATGGAGCTCATTTGAAATATTAATTTAAAGGTTCAATTTTTCTCCCGGACGTAAAACATATCACAAAAAAGTTTCAATTTTGCACAATCAGAGGAAAACCCACCTAATACTTTGATGTCAAATGCTTCCATTTTAAATTTCACGAAGATCAGAGCTCATTTGAAATATTAATTTAAATTTTCAATTTTGCTCCCAGATGTAAAATGTGTCACAAAAAAGTTTTAATTTTGCACAATCAGAGGAAAATCCACCTAATATTTTGATTTCAAATGCTTCCATTTTAAATTTCACAAAGATTAGAGCTCGTTTGAAATATTAATGTAAAGTTTCAATTTTGCTCCCGGATGTAAAACCTGTCACAAAAAAGTTTCAATTTAGATCAATAAGAGGAAAACCCACCTAATATTTTGATGTCAAATGCTTCCATTTTAAATTTCATGAAGTTGGAGCTCATTTGAAATATTAATTTAAAGTTTCAATTTTGGTCCCGGACGTAAAACGTGTCACAAAAAAGTTTTCAATTTCGCACAATTAGAGGAAAACCCACCTAATTTTTTGATGTCAAATGCTTCCATTTTAAATTTCACGAAGATCCGAGCTCATTTGAAATATTAATTTAAAGTTTCAATTTTGCTCCCAGATGTAAAACTTTTGACAAGAAGGTTTCAATTTTTCACAATCAGAGGAAAACCTACCTAATATTTTGATGTCGAATGCTTCCATTTTAAATTTTGTGAAGATCGGAGCTCGTTTGAAATATTGATTTAAAGTTTCAATTTTGCTCTCGGATGTAAACGTGTCACAAAAACATTTCAATTTTGCACAATCAGAGGAAAACCCACCTAATATTTTGATGTCAAATGCTTCCATTTTAAATTTCATAAAGATCCAAGCTTGTTTGAAATATTAATTTAAAGTTTCAATTTTGCTCCGGGATGTAAAACGTGTGACAAAAAAGTTTCAATTTTGCACAATCAGAGGAAAACCCACCTAATTTTTTGAAGTCAAATGCTTCCATTTTAAATTTCATGAAGATGGAGCTTGTTTGAAATATTAATTTAAAGTTTCAATTTTTCTTTCGGACGTAAAACTTGTTAGAAAAAAGTTTTAATTTTGCACAATCAGAGGAAAACCCACCTAATATTCTGATGTAAAATGCTTCCATTTTAAATTTCACGAAGATTCGAGCTCATTTGAAATATTAATTTAAAGTTTCAATTTTGCTCGAGATGTAAAACGTTGATGACATGTAACTGATTGAATCTTTGAAGATGTTAAGTTGATCACTGAAATGTAGAAAGATAATGCAGGCCATCAAATTAGTTAAAGGATTAAATCATTTAAATGGATTGTATTGTCATTGATGTCAACTTGATATAATCTGATTGGTTATATACAATGTGTCAAAGAATTTAGAGAATCAGAGAGATAAAGATTATGCTTTCAGTAATGCATAATAGATCAACATTCACTAAGTGACTACAAATACCGATGATTAGTGGAACCCGATGGACAAAGAAACCCAAAGAGCAAAGTCACAATGATGCCCAAAACAAGAAAACATACAAGCATTACCGGCAAGAAGAATCACAAGCATGACTGACGACCTAAATTATAGTGATACCCGATGGATAGACAGCACCGATAGAGAATCCTGAGGAGAACTGAAGTGTTGACCGAAGCTAACAAAGAGTTAAATCACCGAAAGGAACTGAAGTTCACAAAACCACAAAATACTTAGCTGGCAGAGCTAAAGATAGAATTAACTGGTTTTTAACATTATTTTCATCAACAAGTTAAAGACAAGAGATAAGTAAAAGATTTAAAGCTATTTTATGCCAGTTGTCAAAGAGATAAAAAAGAAGTTAAGATTTAAGTCAAGATTGGCAAGAATTGTGGATCCCATCAAGTTCAAGTAAATTAGAACCTAGAAATGGTGATATGATGTCTATAAATAAAAAACCTAATTCATTATGAATTAAGGGGAGTGAATAGAAAGAGGATGTTGGAGAGAAACTTATGAAGAACAACTTAATATAGTCCTGATCAATCAAGCTAAGGAAGAGCTAAAGATTTTTGCGGACACTGAGAAACAAAGCATAGCATCATCAAGCATAAAATAAGTGGAGAAAAGGTATTGAAATAGTACATTGATCAGAAAGGTAACATGATCTTACAATAGATCTAAAAAATTTGCAAATATAAAATGTATGTATGAATAGATAATTTATTGTTTCAGTTTAACCATTGGATCAGAAAGTCTCTTAACTGAGTAGGATTTAAAGATCCTTTCTATATTGAGATACATCCCTAGGAGTATCAAAATGTTTGATCATGAAGATAGCATAGAGATGCCAGATATCAAGTGACAAATTACGAATGGATTTGATCATGAAGATAGCATGACATGCCAGATATCAAGTGACAAACTATTCTATTAAATCCTCTAACAAAGTCACACCTAACAATGTGTTTGCAACCTTTAACAGGGTTGGCTCTTCACTGAGCTCACTTCAGAAGAGTGAAAATTTTGGGTTACCAGTCCCAAATGGGTTTTCCCTTAACAAGGTTTCCACTTTAAAAATCTATGTGTCAATGTATTTATGAGTCACTACTTTAGTGTTTTTCATTACACATAACTAATCTGGATTGATCGGTAAACTCTAAGTATTTTATTGTTTTTCGGTAAATGAAAGAATGCTATTCGGTAAAGCTTAAGAATGAGGTTTAATAGTGAACTTCGAGCAGTAGTTAACTGATAATTTTGTTTGAAGGCATTCATCTTATAGGACTGAAGATAACTATAGGATTAACATTGTGGTATTAATTGTTTGGGTTGATATATTGGAATATTTTTTATGCCACTGATTCATCCCCCCTCTCAGTTATTCTAACAATTGGTATCAGAGCTTGTGTTCTTAGAAGGGGAGTTTAACAGCTCAAGAAAAAGATCACAAGATGAATAAACAAGATGTGCCCAAGTCATATAAAGACAAATTTGAATCATGGAGAATCATAATAAGACTCCACCTATCAAGTATTGGAAATGATGTTACTCAATACTTAGATACTGAATATGTGTTGCCTATAGGACCTCACACCCTTGAGAAATTAAGAGAAAAGCATGAACATAATTACATGATGATAGAGCTTGCTTCCTCGCTCTCTAATGCTGAGTTTGAAGATGTCAAAACCTGCACCTCTGCAAAGAAAATGTGGGATAAATTGAAGTTGGTACATTGAGGAGATACTAATGTACTAAGAGCTAAGGAAGAAATCCTAAGAGGAAAATTTGATGACCTAAGGATGAAAGAAGGAGAAAAATATCACTTAGTATAACTATGAAATTAAAGAGGTAGTCAATGCTATCCGAGGAGTTGGAGGTATAGTTGAAGAAGAGACAATGGTAAGTAAAATCCTAAGAACCTTATTGTATGTCTATACTATTAGAGTATCTTCTATACAAGAAATGAGAGCAATAGAAAACAAAATTTTTACTCTAGATAGTTTGATTGGTAGACTGATTTCATTTAAGATGAATAACTTTGATAATAGTGTCTTACCATCTATAGAGTCTGAATTCAAATCTTCTTTAAGAATAAGAAAATCAATTCATAAATACACTATAAGAAATTATAGTGAAAGTGATACTGATGATGAAGGACTTGATGAGATTGAATCACTAATGGCTAGAAGATTGCAGAGAGGCAAAGGTATATACAAAGGTAAATTACCACTTGTATGCTTTAATTGTAAAGAGGTTGGACACTTTTTTGCAAGATGTCCCAACAGAAGAAAAGATGGCAGGACTAATGACAGATCATATGAGAAGAAGTTTAATAAAGGTGATAATAGAGATTACTGAAGCAACCAACAATCTGAAAGAAGAGATACTTGAGACTACAAGGACAAAGGGAAGAAAGCTTGTTACCTAGCTGAGAATAGAGCTGATGATACTGACACCAAATCTGATGAAGACATTGAGATGGTATTTGTAGCCATGAAGGATGATTTAGATGAAGAAGAAGAAAGTTATGTAGAAATTGCACTCATATCTAAGGTTAGTAAAAATGATGTCTGGATTTTAGATAGTGGCTGCACTCACCACATGACCGGTGATAAACAAAAGTTTGAAACTTTTGAATACTATAATGGTGGATCAGTGAGAATGGGTAATGACACACCTTGTCCAGTTGAAGGTAAAGGAATTATAATGTTGAACAACCTGATCAAATGTGAAAATGCTTACTGTGTAAAAGGACTTAATTATAATCTTTTGAGTATTTCATAGTTGAATAACACAGGTCACTGAGTAGAATTTAAAAATAAGAAGGAAAAGATATTCAATGAATCATGAAGGTTGATTGGAAATGGTGAAGAGACAAAAGGTAACCTTTTCTATCTTGATGACATTAACACCACTTGTTTAATGGCTAGAAACAAAGATATATGGTTATGGCATAAGAGACTATGCCATGTAAATTTTGACAACATGATGAAGATAATAAATAAAAGGAAAGTAAAAGGCTTACTAAGAATGTCTAAGCCCGAGCATATCATGTGTAAGAACTGTAAAAAAGGTAAGATAAAAAATTCCAGTTTCAAGAGTAAAGCCCATACATCTGATGGAAATCTAGAATTAGTCCATACTGATTTATGTGGACCCATGAGGACAAAGAGTTACTATGGAGATAGGTATTTCATTCTCTTTGTAGATGATTATTCTAGAATGATGACAATTATGTTTTTAAAAGATAAATCAGAAGCATTCAAGATGTTTAAATGGTATAAGGCTATGGTAGAGAAGAAAAGTGGTAAGCACTTGAAATGCTTAAGGTTAGATAGAGGAGGGGAATTTATTTTAGATGAGTTCACTAACTATTGCAATGAGCATGGAATTAAAAGACAAGTTTCTACACCAAGAACACCACAAAAAAATGGGATTGCTGAGAGGAGAAAAAAATCCATTGTTGATTGTGAAAGAACACTGATGATTGAGAAAAGCATCACTCAAACCTTCTGGAGGGAAGCTGTTAGTACTAATCTATACACATTGAACAAAGTACAATTGAAGAAGGACACATTGAAGACACCCTATGAGCTATGGTATGGTCACACACCCAATGTAAGTTACTTCAAAATTTTTGGTTGTCAATGTTATATTTTGAAGGATGATAGAAATGGAAAGCTTGACTCCAAAAGTGATGCAGGTATCTTTCTAGGGTATTCAACTTAAAGCAAGGCTTATAAATGTCTTAACAAGTCATCTAACAATATCATTGAAATTGAAAATGTAAAAATAGATGAATTTGTAGAAAAGAATGATAAGGAAAGCATAAAAGAGCCAGAGGACTAAAACAGATTTGTTTATAATGAAAATCCTGACACTCTACCTGAGAAACAGTGTATCACTCTTGAGAAATAGAACATTGCAATTGAGAATCATGTAATAATTACCAAAAATTAGGTAAATCTTCAAGATGATGTTTCGAGCGATGGAGATTAGAATGAAGGTCAAGATGATGATCAAAATGATAGACATAGAGCTGAACCAAAACTTGCCAAGTATGTCAAAAGAAATCATCCACAGAATCAGATCATAGGTGACAAGAAACCTGGAACAAGAACAAGAAGTAAGTCACTAAACACCAGATGTTTAATTTGTGATTTTGAGCCTGAATCTGTTAATACTACACTTGAAAATTAATAATGGATAAGTTTTATGAATGAAGAAATAGAATAGATAGAGAAGAATAGTACATGGACACTAGTACCAAGACCGGATGACAAGAATGTCATCGGTACTAAATTGATATTCAGAAACAAGATGAATGAGAATGGAGAAGTCACTAGAAACAAAGAAAGATTGTATGCAAGGGGTATGCACAAGATTAAGGTATTGACTATGGTGAAACCTTTGCACCCATTTCTAGACTAGAAGTAGTTATAATCTTACTTGCTTAAGTTGCATTCAAAGGATTCAAATTATACTAGATGGATGTCAAATCTGTATTCCTAAATGGATTACTGGAGGAAGAGGTATATATTGAACAACCAAAAGGTTTTTTTGATCAAGACAAGAGAAAAATAGTATGTAGACTACATAAATCCTTGTATGGATTGAAACAAGCACCAAGAGCCTAATATGAAAGACTTCACTCCTATATCATTAGCATTGAATCTGTAAGAACAAGTGAAAATAGCAATCTATACTTAAAAGAAGATACCGATGGTGATATTTTGATTGCTGAAATATTTGTTGATGATATCATTTTTGGGGGAAATGAAATGTTGTGTCAATCCTTTTCTAATGAAATGAGAAAAGAATTTGAAATGTCTATGTTTGGGGAGATCAAATTCTTTCTTGGTCTTCAAATTCTTCAACAAGATATAGGCAAATATATCACTCAATCCAAATACATCAATGAAGTGTTGAAGATATTCAAGATGGAATATTCCAAACTAGTTGGAACACCTATGGCTACCAGATGTAAGCTGACAAAAGAAAACAAATAAAATGAGGTAAATCAAACCTTGTATAGATTAGTGATTGGAAAACTAATGCATGTTGTTCATACCAGACCAAATATTGCACATGTAGTTGGAATAGTTGCAAGATTCTCTGCCAATCCCAAATAATCACATATGATAGCTGCCAAGAGAATTCTGAGATATCTAAAGAACACCGAGGACTGTGGCTTATGTTATAAAAGAGAAGGAAAATTTGAGCTACAATTCTATATAGATATTGATTGGGCTTGAAACATAGATGACCGAAAAAGCACCACTGGAGGAGAATTCTTCATGGGTGCTGGAATTGTCACATGGATAAGCAAGAAGCAAGGACACATCTCATAATCTACTGTAGAAGGAAAATATGTGGCTGCTGCTACAAACTGCTCAAAAATTGCATGGATCAAATAGTTACTGGAAGGTATGAATATGAAGATTCTTGAGCCAGTAATTATCTATTATGATAATACCAGGGAAATAAACATATCAAAAAATCCAGTCATGAATGCTAAGATTAAGCATATAGCAATCAAGTATCATTACTTAAGAGAAAAAGTTCAAGAAAAAGAAGTGATACTATAATATGTTCAATCAAATGAATAATTAGCTGATATATTCACCAAACCATTACCGAAAGATACATTTGAGTACCTGAGAAAAAGACTAGGGGTCCAACCCTTGTCTATCAGTTAGTAAGATGACTAGAAGATTGCATCAACCTATACACAAACCAATAGATCATTCATGTTGATGTAAGTAAAGAGATTAACAACAAAGATACATCTATACACAACAAGGCACAAATCTACACTGAACACTAGAGTCAATGTATTACCGTGGATAGGGAAGTTCAAGGAATATATTAAGGAGATGATATGGAAGAATTGTTTGGCATTGTTGTAAAAGGGAGAGATTATCTCATTATCAGATCAAGAATGGGAGAGATTATCAGAAAAGGGAGAGATTATCTCATTATCAGAAAATATTATATCATCAATCCTTGGAGAGAAGTTCCTAATAATTCAAAGGAAGAGTTAATCATTATCCTAAGGGAGAGGTTGATTAAATATGAAATATCCATCAAAGGGAGAGAAGTAACACATGGAGAGAGTACATACTAAAGGAGATTATCAAGGAGAGGACCAGTCAAGGGACAACATCAAAAACAGAGACAGAAGCTGTTACATCTATCCAGTGAAGGGATTGAAGATTGAAGAACACACTCTGCAAGAAAAAATCTAAGCTATGTTAGCTTACCGAGAGCCACACATTTTGTATCAGTTATAATAGGAGAGATTAATAAAATACACTTGATATATTTCATATTGTATTAGTAATAATATAGTGTGATAATGTAGTGTGTTTCCATCAATGCCAAAGGGAGAGATTGATGACATATAACTGATGGAATGTTTGAAGATGTTATGTTGATCACCGAAATGCAGAAAGATAATGCAAGCCATCAAATGAGTTAAAGGATTAAATAATTTAAATGGATTTTATTATCATTGATATCAACTTGATATAATCTGATTGGTTATATACAATGTGTCAAAGAATTCAAAGAATCAGAGAGATAAAGGTTATGCTTTTAGTAATGCATAATAGATAGACATTCACTAAGTGATGAAAAACACCGATGGTTAGTGGAACCTGACAGACAAAGAAACCTGAAGAGCAAAGTCACAGTGATGCCTGAAACAAGAAAACAAACAAGCATTACCGATGATTAGAATCACAAGCATGACCGATGGCCAAAATTACAATGAGACCCAATAGATAGACAACACCGATGGAGAAGCCCAAGGAGAATTGAAGTGTTGACAAAAGCTAACAAAGAGTTAAATCACCGAAAGGAACTGAATATCACAAAATAAAAAAATACTTAGCTGGCAGAGTTAAAGACAGACTTAACTGGTTGTTAACATTGTTTTCATCAACAAGTTAAAGCCAAGAGATAAGTAAAATATTTAAATCTATTTTATGTCAGTTGTCAAAGAGATAAAACAAAAGTTAAGCTTTAAATCAAGAGTGGCGAGAATTGTGGATCACGCTAAGTTCAAGAAAATCAAGAACCTAGAAACACTATTATCATGTGTATAAAGAGACAACCTAATTCATTATGAATTAATGGGAGTTAATAGAAAAATGATGCTGGAGATAAACTAATAAAGAACAACTTCATACAGTCCTGATTAATAAAGCTAAGGAAGAACTAAATATTTCCACGGACACTGAGAAACAGAGCATAGCATCACTGAGCAAAAAAGAAGGGGAGAAAAGCTATTGACATGATACATTTATCTGAAAGGTAACATGAGCTTACAATAGATCTAAAAATCTGCAAATATAAGTTGTATGTAGCAACAAATCATTTACTGTTTTAGTTTAACCATTAGATTAGAAATTCTCTTAACTGAGTAGGATTTAAGGATCCTTTCTATATTGAGATACATCCCAAGGAGTATCAAAAAGTTTGATCATGAAGATAGCATAGAGATTCCAGAAATCAAGTGACAAATTACAAATGGATTTGATCATGAAGATAGCATGACATGCTAGATATCAAGTGACAAACTATTCTATTAAATCCGGTCACACCTAACAGTGTGTTTGTAACCTTTAATAGGGTTGGCTCTTAACCAAGCTCACTTCAGAAGAGTGAATATTTTGGGTTACTGATCCCAAGTGGTATTTCCCTTAACATGGTTTCCACATTAAAAATCCATGTGTCAATGTGTTTATGTCATGCCCCAAAATCTGGGCATTAAAACCTTAATCTATTGAGCTTATTATTTCCTTTAAATCTTGATATTTCAACTATATAACTCATCTAGGCATATTGTAACTCATTTGGCATATAGTTAATAAAAGAATATACTCCAATCTCTCTTTTTTAAAAACAAATTAGCTTAACCATAAAATGAAAGTAACTCCTTTTAATTAGCTTCTAAAGATGAAACGAATATACAATTTGTTCCTCAAAATAATAAGGTCTCATATAAATTAGAAACTTTCCCAAATAATATTCATTTTTAAAATTACAACTTTCTTTTTGATATAGAACTTTAAGAACATATCAATTTCTAATTCATTAAGATGACATAATTTACAAAAATAGGAATACTTTTATTTCCAATATTCAAACAAAAGTTCAACATATCTTTTACAAAGATGCTGTATGAAAACTACAGGGGAACAAATTTAATAATTTGGGATAGAACCAAATCTCAACACAAAAGTACCAAGTGGTAGATCCTTCAAAACCTTAAAATTTTTTTCCAAGAGTCCCAACATAACCTGCAAGAAGATCAAGGTTGACCATGGAGGCTCACCTCCCAACCTAGGCCTTCGAAAGGCCACCCCCAAGCAAGGGGATCCAAAAATGAACCATGATACATACACACATAAAAACCATGAATCTAAAAATGGGAACACAAGAAAATATCCAATACCAAAGGATATACATAGGTCTCCAAAAGACCTGAAACAAAGTGGGTGAAAGAGGACTACCACAAGAGGAGAAAGCCAATAATACAAAATACATAAACTAGGAATAGGTCACACATGGGATCAAAATTTCTAAGTACCACATATTTAATTTTGTTCCATGGCCACACATGGACTCATGAACAAATTTCTAACCTTCTCCTCCATGCCCTACGAAAGCAACAGGAGTAAATTTACATTTCTTTCACAAAACAAGTCATGGCTTCAAGCCTTCCAATTTTTCTTATCAATCCCAAATTCATTGGGAATTATTGGCATCATGGGCACCCATATACCCATGTACATCCCTCCACACATGGGAGACTCTGCACTACTCAGGTAGATCACTAACTTTCACCCCATCAATGTTACCCAACCTTCCCAAGGGCGAATAAGCCTTGAATAACCCCATATACAAACAATCACAAAATAAATACAAGACTCAACACATAAATTCCATGAAGATAAAAATAATAACATAAACATTAATAATGGATTCTCAAGCTATTTTGACTACTACTGGCCTCGTCCTTCTTTTTTGGATCTTCATTTCGGCCACCATATGACCGTCCACCAGATCTTCCACCACGACCTCTTCCATTTTGTCTGCTCTCAAATTTCTTGTTCAGCTTTTCTT
>MU225664.1:49989-79096 GCA_018584345.1 Thuja plicata | reverse complement strand
TTTTGAAGAAAAATTATTTTCTGCTATTTCAGGTGACCCAACTTCCGGAGACCATAAGTCATCACCAGTTGACTCGATTGACTATTATAACCCCATTTCAGAAATGCCACGAAGCGCTCTACAACAATTTAATCATGCAAGCATCATCGAGCCCAAGTTTCGACCTCATTCGGGGCCTCTAAAGCCTTCAAAACTGAGCCCGAAGTTTCTGTACCCTGTTTTCAATACCAAAATTTTTTAATATCTTCAAAACCAGACTCAATCTAGCCATGAAACTTTACTGGCAGGCTAATATGACTGAGATGAACCTCCACATGCAAAATCAAAACATTCTGAGATCGTATGACCAACTTCCTAAAAATAGCAAGTTTCCATAAATAGCAGCTCTGCACAAGGTAGCCCTTATTGAAAAGAAAACAGAAATATTTTGGGTGATGCAAGATTTCCCTTACACCTAGGATGCTCCTGCATCACCTCCCCTTTAGAATCTGAGTCCCAAGGGCTTCCCTTTCAGCAATTGAAGCTTTGGATTTTGCTGAAATAACCTCAGCTTGGCAACTGAGGTCGTCTCCATATTGCTGTCCATGAAGCATCCCAATCCCAGGGATACATGTTTGCAAGGTGTTTTCTTCATGGTAGGGGGTGAACCCTTGGAAAATTCCATGAGTTACCATATCTTTCTACTCATAGGCTTGATTTTCCATATCTTGCTACAAATTTTTTATCTCAGATATTTTCTTGATCATGTCAAGCACTTTAGCTTTGATATTTCCTTGTTCTCTCATAACCTATGAGATATGAGGCTGCTATCTAATGGGATGGAAAAGGGGGGTGGGAGGTAAGAATGGTGGGCCAGTTGCCTATGCATCAACATCTCTTGTTGTGCCTTTAGTGCCCATGGGTTTTCTCTCTGGAGGGCTTGCTCATAATCTCTGACAAGAGCATAATCATCTGGGTTATGTTGGATATATTGATGGCTTTGCATAGTATGGAAACTTGGGGTAAAAGTAGGCCTTGGAGGGCTTTGGTATGGATGATGACTAGCCCATAACATATTATTATTAAAATAAGAAGGAGAGTGACCCAGCTGCTGATAGCAGCCTGACATGTCTACCTATAGTTAGCTAGAACTTTGAAAAATGTGCAAAAAGCTTGGAAAATACCAACACTTTGATCTTTGAAAGCAGTAGACCTACGGAGTCGCCAGATATGTAGAAAAATGACCTCTTGTAGGTCTGAATCATGTCATCAACATATCAGTGATAGCATGACTTTCAAGATAAAATTCTTTATGGAGTCCCACCGGGCGTGCCATAACTATTGGACACCTAGATTTGCACCCTTCACCCAAGCTCTTGTAGTCTTTGTAATCTAGTGTAACATGGGAATCATCTAAAGATTGTGGGACCTTTTTCTAATCGAGAAGAGACCTCCAGATTCTAGGCTGGTTCCTCTTGATATGTCACCCAAATTTGCTTCTAAACAGGAAAGTATATCTTTGAGGGAAAAGTGATAGAAGGAATGCATGAAAGGGAAATGTCTGAAAGAAAATTATCCTACTAGGTGATACACCAAAGGTGATCTAAATCATAACACATCAACTAATATCAGTGTGAAAACCTTGGAACCAAAAGAACACAACTTCCTAGATAGGTTTGCATAATTATTTCATAGAGAGGTCCAAGACAAACAAAGGCTATTCAGGGAAAGAAGTAATTTCACAAACAATAGTGTATTTACTATAAGTAGACATGGAATATGACCTGCAAACAAACATCCAATTTTGCAATTCAACGCAGGAATGAGACAAAATGACAGGGGACTGTAGAATATACACAGACTCATCTAAATCAAATCATCCACAGTAGTACACACTATTGCAAAAGAAAGAGGGCTCAAAGACTTCAATGTTTCAGTAGAAATCACTCAGTATATTCTAATTTAGTAAGAGAGATTTAGACAAGGATTCCCAGGGATAAAAAATATATCGCAAAAAGCCTCTACAATATATAAACATCAATGAAAGATTACAAACTACAAAAAATAGAGGGCAGAAAGAATGCCACGGATAATTTTTATGTCCAAAAAACTCTTTGAGCTCTAAAGCTCTCAAAACTAATACATATAGTCCCTAGCACGTAGGATTGGAGTCCAAAAAGATTAGGGTTACATTATAATATGTTTTTATTTTGAATAACAGAAACCCTAACTGTCCAATCTGTTAGAAGAAATCTGGAATCATCTACTAAAGATCAAATCTATCTTTGAAAAGTAGCTTGCCATAAAATGAAAATCTCTGGAAAAGGTTGGTGGATCAGATATGAAAGAAGACCAGTCAAAAATACATGGAATGAGGTTTTAATTAGAAAACCTATCTTTGGTCAAATCGATCATACTATTTGCAGAGAATAACACCAAAAATCAGATTGCCCCTTCAAAAAAGCTGACTCAACACCTTATTCCTCCTGAAAGGTCGCCCTTTATCCATCTAATCCTCTACTAGTTGGTTATGCCATAACTGTTAAAATATGGTCTGGAAGGATATTTTAATTTTAAAATATAGCTGGCATGGATACCTATATCGATGGCTGAGATCAAAATTTGTCTTTACTTTAAAACATAGCCACATATGACTCTACTTTACCCGGGCTTCGTATTATAATCTTGGGTCACCTTTCCTTCCTTATCGCTGAATCTCTCAACTCCTCGTTTTAACCTTAGTTATATCATGAGACTCGGTGAAAATATAGTCTCGCAATCTCCTTATCTTTTTATTAATTCTGCATCGTTTTGGAGACACAGCGAAAAAGGTGATTTCATAGTCGTGAAACAAAATGGAATACCTGTCGTGGTTACAAGACTTGGAGGAATGTGAAACATGGGTCCATCAAGACATGTGTTCCCTTGTCATTTCTTATCATTTCCTTATCACCACTGTTGCCTTATGTCAGCACTTGACCTTAGCTCAACCCAATCCTAACCACAGAGAACTGGAGACTTGACAGCTGAGTAATCTGAGAGTCTCATAAAGGATTCTTACCCTTGGAGTTAATCACGAGACCTCCCAACTAAAAAGGACTTAACCTTATCCCACTTAACTCAGCTACATTCATGGGTTGAGAAAACACATATTTGTAGTACGTCATGATACTTTATCAACCTTGGTTTATATTGGGAGACTATGCAACTAAAAGGAAATCTTGGGGTCGCCGGGTAAAATAGAATATGTCTTCTTCCTTATGCGACTTAGAGACAAAAGGTAATGCTAAAAGCGTACATGGAACTTTTAAGAACTTAAGTGACCTGAAAAGGTAATGGGAAAATAAAGTGAAAAATGGTAGAGCTAGGGTTTACCATGAAACACAAAGGATTTTATATTTTAGGTTATTTGCATGGTCAAGGAAAAATAGGGGACTGAAAGAGATAAGCAGAGGACATGACCAAAACCAGAAACCCAAAGTCATTTACAGGCTAGGATCAACCCTTGTGGGAGCCTCATTTTACTCCACCCGTAGCCAATTTTATCAGATGAGGAAAATTTGGGTAACATTCTTGATGATTTCTATGGGATGTCTACCTGCTACACATTGAGAACTAGTAGGCTCTGAAACATTCTATTAGGCATGGACTAATCTCCTGTGAAAAAATTTCTTCTCACAGAGAAACAAATCTGAAACAAAACTTATGTGCACAGGCACTTCTTGAAAAGATGAGAAGTTGGACTAGAAAGCTTTGAAAGAAAGCAGGAAAACTAATCTACCCTAGGCTAACTAGTGGAACAAACTGGTTAAATAAAACCATTTACTGAACTGCTAAAGTAGCTTCCTTTTCTGAATAAAACAATAACAATAACAAATTTCCTATACAAAGGTGAGATCAGATTCAATTACGTCAATCTGATCATGTGATGGTACCTCAGTAAACTCCATTTGGGATAGGTATCTGATAGGGCAGCCCCTTGAGATTTTGAAGGTAGAAAATTTCTCGCTGGCATCTTCCCTCTTTTCATGGTTGTCTTACTTTACTATGGAAAGCCATGTCATCTACTCTTTAATGGTCATAAGGCTATCATCTCCTTCCTTTAAACGGGCCAAAAGCTCATCAAAGCTGTCAAGATCCTGAGTATCTAAAATTAGCTCCAAATTTTGCTTAGGTGACTGATCCTCTAGAAGGGAGTAATCTAAAAATGGATCTTCTGTAGCAGACACACAACTCTGTTGATGTTCTCCTCTTGTTGCTATAAATTTGTAGGGGTAGTTATGGAAATAAATTCATCATCCTACTCAATAAAATTAGGAAGCTCATCCAAGAAGGTGACATCCTCCTCATCAACAAAGATGGGCAGCCCCTCTAATAGGTTCACCAAGGTATCAACTTGTATATCTATTACCATCTCCTTATCCTTTTATCCCAGCTCATCATAGTCCTTACTGAGCTTTGAAGTCTCTGACCTCATCTCCTCTGCATTATCTCGAAGAAGCTCACTAACCACAAGCTCTTGCCCTGATGCTGAACTAGTATCCTTGCAAAGTCTCAGAATTTGACAACCAAGAGGTATAGATGGCCATTTCCATATAGGTTCATCACCCTGAGAGACAATAGAGGCCTCTTGGGGGGAATCATTTCCTTCGGAAAACTGCCTTGATTGATTAGTGGACTGATCCTCCATCACAGTTACCTGAGCAGGAGTCTTCGCCTTAAAACTTGGAATACATAGTTGGAGGGTTTTAAGGGAAGACATGGAAGGAATATTTTCTCTAACTATTGGTAAGTCAAAGCTTGCACCACTTTGGTGATACTCCACTAATGTTGTAACCACTTCTCTCATCTTCTGATGTTCAAGAGGTGGCTGCAAGTGCTATGTTGTCGTTTGTGCTTCAAGAAGGTCCTTGAAGCTTGAAAGTGGATTCCTTACAAGTTCCTCATGTGTAGGGTGTGGAAACAAATTATACCTCTTCTTTGGAATCTTAGGCCAAAGGACTTCCCTTTCAACAATTGGAGCTTTGGATTTTATTGAAATAACCTCAGCTTGGCAACTGAGGTCGTCTCCAAATTGCTATCCATGAAGCATCCCAATCCCATGAATAAATGTTTGCAAGGTGTTTTCTTCATGGTAGGGGGTGAACCCTTGGAAAATTCCATGAGTTTCCATATCTTTCTGCTCATAGGCTTTAGTTTCCATATCTTGCTGCAAATTTTTTATCTCGGACATTTGCTTGATCATGTCAAGCACTTTAGCTTTGATATTTCCTTGTTCTCTCATAACCTCTGAGATATGAGGCTGCTATCTAATGGGCTAAAAAAGGGGGGGTGGGAGGTAAGCATGGTGGGCTAGTTTCCTATGCATCAACATCTCTTGTTGTGCCTTTAGTGCCCATGGGTTTTCTCTTTGGAGGGCTTGCTCATAATCTCTAACAAGAGCATAATCATTTGGGGCATGGTGGATATATTGATGGCCTTGCATAGTATAGAAGCTTATGGTAAAAGTAGGCCTTGGAGGGCTTTGGTATGGCTGATAACTAGCCCACACATATTATTATTACAATAAGAAGGAGAGTGACCCAGCTGCTCATAGCAGCCTAACATGTCTACTTATAATTAGCTGGAACTTTGAAAAATGTGAAAAAAACTTGGAACATACCAACACTTTGATCTTTGAAACTAGTAGACCTACAGAGTCACCAAATATGTAGAAAAATGACATCTTCTAGGTCTGAATCATGTCATCAGCATATCAGTGATAGCATGACTTGCAAGATAAAATTATTTATGGAGTCCCACTGGACATGCCAAAATTGTTAGACACCTAGATTTGCACCCTTCACCCAAGCTCTGATAGTCTTGGTAATCTAGTGTAACATGAGAATCATCTCAAGGTTGTGGGACCCTTTTCTAACCAAGATAAGACCTTCAGGTTCTAGGTCGGTTCCTCTTGATATGTCACCCAAATTTTCTTCTGAACAAGAAAGTAAATCTTTGAGGGAAAAGGGATAGAAGGAATGCATGAAAGGGAAATGACTGAAAGAAAATTATCCTACTAGGTGATACACCGAAGGTGACCTAAATCATAACACATCAACTAATATCAGCGTGAAAACCTTGGAACCAAAAGAACACAACTTCCTAGATAGGTTTGCATAAGTATTTCATAGAGAGGCCCGAGACAAAAAGAGGCTATTCAGGGAAAGAAGTAATTTCACAAACATTAGTGTATTTACTATAAGTAGACATAGACTATGACCTGAAAATAGACATCCAATTTTGCAATTCAACATAGGAATGAGACAAAATGACAGGGGACTGTAGAATATCCACAAACTCATCTAAATCAAATCATCCACAGTAGTACACACTATTGCAAAAGAAAGAGGGCTCAAAGACTTCAATGTTTCACTAGAAATCACTTAATATATTCTAATTTAGTAAGAGAGATTTAGACAAGGAAGCCTAGGGACAGAAAATATGCCACAAAAATCCTCTGCAATACCTAAACATCAATGAAATATTACAAACTATAGAAATCAGAGGGCAAAAAGAATGCCACGGATAATTTCTAAGTCTGGAAAACTCTTCAAGCTCTAAAGCTCTCAAAATTGATACATATAGTCCCTAGCATGCAGGCTTGGATTCCAAAAATACTAGGGTTACATTATAATATGTTTTTCTTTTCAATAATAGAAACCCTAACTGTCCAATCTATCAGAAGAAATCTGGAATCATCTACTAAAGATCAGATCTATCTTTGAAAAGTAGCTTGCCATAAAATGAAAATCTCTGGAAAAGGTCGGTGGATCAGATTTGAAAGAAGACAAGTCAAAAATACATGGAATGAGGTCTTAATTAGGAAACCTATCTTGGGTCAAATCCATCATACTATTTACAGAGAGTAATGCCAGAAATCAGATTGCCCCTTCAGAAAAGCTGACTCAACACCTTACTCCTCCTGAAGGGTCACCCTTTATCCATCTAATCCTCTGCCAGTTGGTTTTGCCATAACTATTAAAATCTGGTCTGCAAGGATATTTGAATTTTAAAATATTTTTATGACAATGTTCATAGCTGGCACAGATACTTGCATCGACGGCTGAGATCAAAATCTATCTTTACTTTGAAACGTAGCCACAGATGACTTTACTTTACTCGGGCTTCGTATTATAATCTTGGGTCACCTTTCCTTCCTTATTGCTGAATGTCTCAACTCCTCCTTTTAACCTTAGTTATATCATGAGACTCGATGACAATACAGTCTCGTAATCTCCTTATCTTTTTATTAACTCTACATCCTTTCAGAGACCCAACGACAAGGTGATTTCACAGTCGCAAAAAAAAATGAAATACCCTGTAGTGGTTATGAGACTTGGAGGAATGTGAAACATGGGTCCATCAAGACATGCATTTCCTTGTCATTTGTTATCATTGCCTTGTCGCTACTGCCCCCTTACGTCAGCACTTGACCTTAACTCAACCTGATCCTAACCATGGAGAACTGGAGACTTGATGACGGAGTAATCTCAGAGTCTCATAAAGGATTCTTACCCCTGTAGTTAATCACGAGACCTCCTAACTGAAAAGGACTTAACCTTATCCCACTTAACTCAGCTACATTTGTGGGCTGAGAAAACACATAGTTGCAGTACCTCATGATACTTTATCAACCTTGGTTTATATTGGGAGACTATGTGACTAAAGGAAAATCTTGGGGTCACTGGGTAAAATAGAATGTCTTCTTCCTTATGCGACTTAGAGACAAAAGGTAATGCTAAAAGTGCACATGGAACTTTTAAGAACTTAAGTGACCTGAAAAGGTAATGGGAAAATAGAGTGAAAAATGGCCGAGCTAGGGTTTACCATGAAACACAAAGGATTTTATAATTAAGGTTATTTGCATGGTCAAGGTAGAACATGGGATTGAAAGAGATAAGCAAAGGACATGACCAAAACCAGAAACCCAAAGTCATTTACAAGCTGGGCTCAACCCTTGTGGGAGCCTCATTTTACTCCACCTGTAGCCAATTTTACTAGATGAAGAAAATTTGGGTAATAGGTCCAGTAAATCAAGACATAAATCTAAATCCCTCTTAAATTAATTAATTAACCACAATTCTAGCAATACATGAATGCTAATGCATAAATAATTATGAAATGTCTCATCTTAAACAGTAATCAAATTTAACAAAAATAACCTTAGTAACGAATATATTTACTACCCTATATCATAATAATTTCCTTAGATTAATTTGATAAACCACAATTTAGCAATATGTAATTGCGATTTATAAATAATTTAATAATGTCCTTTTTAAACATATATATAAATTTATCAACTAAACTTTAATAATGTCCTACTAATACCATAATCTCCAATAATTAGTGAATTCAAATACAAACATTCTCCCAAAAAAAACCCTTTTAAAAGAATTAAATTTGATATTAAAACATAAAAATATCTAATCCCTATAAAAAGAATACTATACATACTAAATTCTTTACATGATTAACTCATAATTCAAAACATGCTTAAAATCCAGCCTTTATTAATCTAATATATAGATTTACATTTAGATTAATTAATGATCTAAACGATCTAATGAGATATCTTATACATCTAATTTTCATATAGAGTATATGGTAACACCACTATACTAGTAAACCAAATTCAAGTAAAATATATATAATTTGAACAAATTACTTTAATATTTAATCTAACTATTCAAGCTTATATAGAATTAACTCAAACATAATTTTAAATTATAACCCCCGAGAAGGTTCCTACCTAAAGTCAACTTAAAAAAATTGTACAATTTAATGGGATAGAATTTTAAGTTAAAATGAAATCTAATTCCTCTTAGAAAATCAAATCAAATTTTTCTTTTAACTTATAAATATACAATTTATATATTTAAATCAAATATTTAACGCCTTAATTTCACTATATCAATTTATCAAAACGAACCTTAATAATCGTGCTAAATCATATTTATTGATAAACATTAATCGTAATTCTTAACATACTAAAATAATAGAGTTCATTATGTTCTAGTTTAACTATAATTTACTATCATAATTACTTCCCTTAATCAACTATACCCTCAAAATTATACCCCTTATAATAATTTTAATAAGCTCCTATCTAGCATTGATTTATAAATGAATTAATAATGTTCAAATTTAATAATTCAATTCATTGCAATAATTTAACTTTGATAACATTCCAAAGCTAAATCCCCATTTTAAAATTAAAATACTAATATTAACTCTAGCACTTAATTAAAAGATAATGTAAGTGATTTTAATAATGTCGTAATTTAAACAATACTTGACTGTTTATAATTCAACTTAATAAATAATCTATGATTTGAAATTCCTTTTTTTCACACTTAAAGAAATTTATTTAAAACAATTGATTGTTATGTGATGAACATAGTGACACCCCTATGATTAATCAATTCATGTTTAAATTTCAAATTGAAATTTCAACAAATAAACTTAGTTAATTGATTTATCTAATTACACTTATTAATGTACATACTTATAAAGTCGTCTAGTCAAATCGTTCACAATTCTATAAATACAAATCTCCAATAAATCTAATTTTCATAAAAGCAAATCTATATAATTTTAACCTTAGCTATTTGCATATTTATTTAGTTTGATTAATTACCGACTAGGAAGATAGTTGAGAAATAAATTATTACAGTGATAAGATTTCTAGAAACTCTAATTCTTATAGTCAACAAACATGGCTATTTATTTAGATAGATATTTGAGACCTAGGTGATTGGAAAACCAAATCTAATTTAATTAAATATTAATCTATTTAATAAAGAATTCATCTAGATCTTTCTAACACTAAAGTCAAACTTGCATCTAGAAACCCCATAGGATTAAATTTGAAACCCAAAATGAAATTAAATTTCTTATCAAAAAGTTAAATAAAATCTTATACAAAAAATCAAATCTTATAAAAAAAATCAAATCTAACAAACTTTAAAGCTTATAAATATACCCTCACAACTCTCATCTTTTGGAATATTCCTTTTGATTATTCTTGTTTATCTTATTTTATTTTACTGGTTTATTCTTCTAAAATCTTCGTTAATATAATTTATTATATTATTTTCATATTGATCTTAGGGTTTTGCAGGGCTATGAACACGGTGGCCGATGTCAGATTAGTGAGAGGAGAGGTGGTTAGGCTGCATTTTTGTTTAATAGGCGACAAAGTATGAAGTCGACGCCGACAAAAAAACAACATAGAGGGGCGGGAGAGGTGGACGGTCAACGCTGAACTATAATGGCCATGGAGGAGGTTTTTTGAAGATGACAGAGGTGGAGGAAACCACGATGGGTGGTGAGATTTTCGCATGGAGCAAGGGGAAATGAAGAGAGGGGCGGAGAAGCACCATGGCGCACGGAAACAACCCAATAGAGGGGAGTGGGGGTGTAGGAAGGGCTACCCCACTCTGTACACATAGTGGTACCATGATCGTGGCCGGTGCTCACCACTGTGTCTACACAATGGAGGGAGCCTGCCCCTGTGCAGCACAAGGGAAGAGGTTGGGGTTAGGGCTTCGGCCCGCCCCACCCAAACCCTTCAATACACCTTGATTTACTCATCCATTACAGTAGAGAAAAGTTTTAAAGATCTACGACATCAACAAAGACCTTCTCCAATATGAAAAAATTGAATATTTTGATGCGGCGCAGGTGCAGTGATGTTTGATAGGCCAAGCGTTGGTAATAAATAAGGGATGGACAAAGAAATTCTTGTATTTTCGCATGTAATGCTTCCCAACACAGTGAGGCCGCCTCCACCAAACACCCCGCACCAACACAAATGGGAATGGGGTCGGGGTAGGGCTCGACCCTCCCCTCCCGCAACCCTAACTTAAAAAAAAAGTTTAATATCACTTTAAGAACCTCTCAAATCTTTATTATTATTATTATTATTATTATTTATAAAATAAAAACAAGATTTTCTATATATAGAAAATAGGACATAGATTAGAGTAAATAGATTGAATGTAATTATATTTCCAATTTAATATGTATAAATGAAATACATTACATTTATGCCGTCTATAAACAATAATCATTAAATTTATATATGAAAATTTAATAGTCAAAAGGTAAAATAAACCTTAGAATTAAGCTATATATGTACATAGTTTTTTTTTGTATCCAATCTAGGACTTTAGTTATGGCCAAAATTATAATGGTATAGCAATATACAAATTTAGTATTTGGTAAATGGATATGATCCTATTGATTTTTCTCAAAATCATGTATTCAAGTAAATAGTTAAAGTCTATATTCCTTGTTTGATTATTTGTTTAGCCACATTACTGCAACTTGTCATACCAATGAACTTTATAACAATATAATGATTAATTTAAGTCAATTAATTTAACCATAACATTTACACTTTTTTTTTAGGAGAAACCATAGCTAAGAGTCTCAAGGATCAACACATAGGACTATTACTTACATACATAGACTAAGCATAGTGAACTCAAGGCCCTAGTGTGGAACCTAGAGCTCTGATACCAAGTGTCATGCCCCAAAATCTGGGCATTAAAACCTTAATTTATTGAGCTTATTGTTTCCTTTAAATCTTCATATTTCAACTATATAACTCATCTAGGTATATTGTAACTCATTTCTCATATACTTAATAAAATAATATACTCTAATCTCTTTTTTTAAAACAAAATTAGCTTAACCATAAAATGAAAGTAACTCCTTTTAATTAGCTTCTAAAGATGAAATGAATATACAATTTGTTCCTCAAAATAATAAGGTCTCATATAAATTAGAAACTTTCCCAAATAATATTCATTTGTAAAATTACAACTTTCTTTTCAAAATAGAACTTTAAGAACAAATCAATTTCTAATTCATTAAGATGACATAATTTACAGAAATGGGAATACTTTTATTTCCAATGTTCAAACAAATGTTCAACATATATTTTATAAAGACCCTGTATGAAAACTACAGGGGAACAACTTTAACAATTTGGGATAGAACCAAATCTCAACACAAAAGTACCAAGTGGTAGATCCTTCAAAACCTTAGCCAAAATTTGCAAGAGTCCCAACATAACCTACAAGAACATCAAGGTTGAACATGGAGGCTCACCTCGCAACCTAGGCCTTTGCAAGGCCACCCCCGAGATAGGGGATCTAGAATTGAACCAGGATACATACACACACAACAATCATGAATGTAAAAATGGGAACACAAGAAAATACCCAATACCCAAGGATATACATAGGTCTCCAAAAGACCTAAAAAAAAAGGGGTGAAAGAGGACTACCACAAGAGGAGAAAGCCAATAATACAAAATACATACACTAGGAATAGACCACACATGGGCTCAACATTCCTAAGTACCAAATATTTAATTTTGTTCCATGGCCGCACATGGAATCATGAACAAATTTCTACCCTTCTCCTCCATTCTCTATGACAGCAACTGGAGTAAATTTACCTTTCTTTCACAAAACAAGTCATGGCTTCAAGCCTTCCAATTTTTCTTATGAACCCCAATTTTGTTGGTAATTATTGGCATCATGGGCACCCATATACCCATGTACATCCCTCCACACATGGGAGACTCTACACTATTTGGGTAGATCACTAAATTTCACCCCATCAAGGTTACCCAACCTTCCCAAGAGTGAATAAGCCTTGAAGAACCCCATATACAAACAATCAAAAAATAAATACAAGACTCAACACATAAACTCCATGAAGATAAAAACAATAACATAAACTTTAATGATGGATTCTCAAGATATGTACAAATGTAAACAACAACTACTCCTAACTATGCTAATAAGGAAACTCACCTCAAATGCAAGCAATGGTAAATGCAAGCTGGTTTAAGAAGAGCTTCTCCTTCTCATCCTTCCTCCATCTCTCAAGTCTTACTCCTACAAATGAATCTGTCTCTAAAAGTAGAGAGTGGGTGTGTGCCCAAACTTCCCTCTAAGGCCTTCCTTATATAGGCATTCTTCCTAAAATATCATGAGTCATAAATGGAGGGAAGACTCTAATCCATCTACTCTCCCCACTCGCCTTCTCCATAAATGGAGTTAAATTCCTGCAAGGAAAAAAATGATGGCTTAACCAAAGTCTTACAACTCTTCAATTTCACCACTTCCCAAAATGGTGACTTTAGGGGAATCATAAATGAGTTTGAGGACTCTTAATAGGCTGAAAATAACTCCTAACCCCTAAGGTACCAAGTGGGGTAGTTAATTTTGACCCTAGTTACTCCCTAAGAGTCCAAATGACCCTCCTAAACTCCACCCAAGGTTAACTCTAAAAAATACAACCCTCAAAACTCAATCTAATCTCTTTTGACTCATCCTTATCTTCCTAAACCCTATGGTAAACATTGGGACTATACTAGGTAACTCTTGGGTAAAGTTAAGCCTATTCTAGTCACATTCACTAGCCATGCCAACACACAAGGTGCACATGTGTCAAGTGACACAACAACTTCACATGAGCATGAATTATTACACATTTACTCAATTAAATAAAATACTATCATACACCACATTTTTAGAAATAAAAATACAATAAAACGAGGTCCATGTCTCTTTTTATAGACAGGGCCTTAGCATCACATTTTTTACATAGGTCCATTCCTAAATCCCCAATTAGTACAATGGTCAACTTTTCCCACACACTCATTACACACATCAGTAGGTCCAATAAATCAACACATAAAATAATAGAATACATAATGTAAGTTGAGCACACATTCAATCACACTTGCATCAAAGATTCATTAAACTTAAAAATATATGCATCTATTCTACATGCATAAACATAACTCTTATTAAATCTGCATATTGATATTATCTAACATCTACTTACTAATAAAATATACTAAACCATCAAAACTAAGTCCTAAATGGAAATCTGCATCACTCACACAAAGTATCTAATATATTCCCTGATTACATAATCAGGTGTTGTATACAAGTAACGGATTCAACAATTCCATAAAGAATTCATGTGTCCCAATAGTCCAGCTTTAACAAAATTTGTATTGATAGAACATATAATAAGAAATAGTGCTAAGCTTATGTTAGACTGGGGTAGGTCTCACAGTTTATGAGTCATTAATTTAGTGTTTTGCATTACACATAACTAATCTGGATTGATCGGTAAATTCTAAGTAATTTACTATTTTTTGGTAAATGAAAGACTACTATTTGGTAAAGCTTAAGAATAAGGTTTAACAGTAAACTCTCAGTAGTATTTAATTGATAAGTTTGTTTGAAGGCATTCATCTTATAGGACTGAAGATAACTAGAGGCTTAAAATTGTGGTATTATGTTTTTGGGTTGATATATTGGAATATTTTTGAGGCCACTGATTCACCCCCTCCCCCCTCTTAGTTATTCTAATATTCAAGCTCATTTGCAATATTAATTTAAAGTTTTAATTTTTCTCCCAGATGTAAAAGTGTCACAAAAAAGTTTCAGTTTTGTACAATCAGAGGAAAACCCACCTAATATTTTGATGTCAAATGCTTCCATTTTAAATTTCACAAAGATGGAGCTCGTTTGAAATATTACTTTAAAGTTTCAAATTTGCTCCTGGACATAAAACGTGTCATAATTTTTTTTTAATTTTGCACAATCCGAGAAAAACGTACATTGAGACATTCAAACTAACTTGAGAGCATAACCGAGCATTAGAAACCAAAATTTAATTGAATCCTAAGAAAAGTGGATCTGACTTCCCCGTCAGATAAAACAACTATATTCTATTTATAGAGTTTTGGTTTGTTTTAAATCCATTTCTTGAGGAACACGAAACATTATTGTAATTATTTTAATCAATCTAACTAATTAAAATCAAACTAACTAGGAGATCAAGGTCAAGTTGTAAACCTTTGATCATAGATTTAATTTGTAAAATGTGAAACTTAATTAGGTCAATCTATCTTATAAATAGATGTTGTAATTATTAAATTATGATGGATGAGATGATGAATGTAGCCTATGAGCACATCTATGGATCAAAATAAAAGTTTCAAGAAGTAGAACAATAAAAGATGAATTTGGTTATCAAGAACCAAGAACAGAGGCTACCGAGAAATAGAGGTATTAATCAATCACATTAGGTGATGCATTTATACATGTGATTTATAATGTATCTATAATCATAAATAGTTAGATTGCATACACTCAGGTCAATAAGTATTTTTGTCTACATTCTAACAAGTGTAGCAAATAGAAGAAATCCTTTCAAGGAAGGTGGATTTAACATATTTATTATAAATCTCTTAACCAAGTGCACACTAAACAATGTTTCAAAAGATCTTAATAGAGTAGACCTTAACCAGTCTCCACGCGATTCTCCTAATAGGGTAGATCATCAGACGTGATCAAAATTGCAACCTTAACCGACCCCTTCCAATCTACAGATAGTGAAGATTTAGTGGGTGCCATGCCCACCACAATTTTTACCTTCTTACAGGGGTTTTCTTCGATATCATATCTTATGGTATGTGTCAATTACTTTCATGAATGTATACGTGTTTGTTAAAGTTTATGAATTGATATATCTTACACAAAGATAGTATAGATCAGATGGTTGGTTATACAATTAATTACACAATGGTCAAAGGATAAAAGAGATAAAAGTTTTAGAGGTACTGATTCACCCCTCCCCTCTCAATATGCACTTCCCATTATTTCCAAAAATTGGTATCAGAGCTAGATCTCTTATTTGGAAAGCTTAAAGACTTAAGAGCAAAGATCATACAATGGAGAAGTACAAACTTGAAAATAGTATTGAGAATCAGAAGATAGAGATACAAATATTCTATGAGAAGTATAAAGAAGATAGAATCAAGATGATACATCTACTAGATGGAAAAAAATTAATGACTACTCGGAGCAATGATAAAGATTACCATGAAGAAGAAATACCAGATTTCTTTGAGTCATCAGGCTCTACAACTAGAAAGGCATCATAAACATCAGAAGAAAGCATCACAAGCTTAAATGAAGCCAATAAACATCTGATAGAGAAAGTAAGAATGATGCAAATCAGTCAAGAGACACAAATTATAAAAATGATTGATGTAATGAACAATTCTAGGCAAGCTGAGCAAGAAAGAACATTAGCAATTGATGACAGAAGAAAGATCACTAAAAGGTTACAAGATAGAGAGTTAGAAATTCAAAGACTTACATAACATCATCATGAGATTACAAATCAGATTATTCTTATGATTTAAGAGGCAAACTGAATGAATACATAACTCATTGAAAGAATAGAAGCTATCGGTGAGCTAAGAGAAGAAAATGAAAAGCTGAAACAAGAAGTAAGAATTCAGAAACAACATAATGAAATTATCAAAAGAGATGAAGAAAAAAATAAAAGAATGGATGATTTTCATAATGGACAATGAAGAGTCAACAACAAAACCGGTCTAGGCTATACCAAGAATGGAGAATCATCATACCAAGCTGATCCAAAGAATGTATATGCAAATCCATGACCAAGAAAGCTGACATGCAATCATTGTGGAAAGTAAGGCAACACATCAAATGTCTGCAAGAGAAAAATGAAAGGTATTCCTAAATCCACATCTTCATTCATAGGAATTTGTTACAAATGTAACAAGAAAGGACATAAAGCATATGAATGTAAATCTAAGATGAAACAACCAAAGAAGGAAACCTACATGGACAAATATTGTCCTACTTGCAAAATGCATGGGCACACAACTCTTGAATGTTGGAAGAATAAAAAGAAAGCATGGAAGCCTAAAGATCAAGAAACTTCCTATCAACCAAAAAGAGTTAGTAACCAGTATGTTTGAGATTACAAAACTTGGGATAATTGTACAACATATGGTAGATTTGGTCACATAGCTGCAAACTCTATGAGACAATGGACTAAAATGTCTAGAGGCTGGACTAACCCCAGAATGACATGTTTACACTGTCATAAAGTTGGTCATCTCAAGAAATACTGTAGAGACTGAATGATAGAGACCAACACCTTTCCCAATGGAAACACCATTGAAAACATGAAAAATATGAGAAACAAAATGTGGAGGAGAGCTACTAACATTGATGAATTTGGACCAACCAATGCAATTGGTGACACCTTATCAAATGGATCTGGTGACATCACCACCCCCACCTAAGCAAAAAAAGCAGGGAAACACATTATACCAACTAATATTTTGCATTAGTTCCATTATACATAGTTAATATACCAAATCAACATGATTAAAGATGCACTATGGTACTACTTGTTATAACTTTGTAAAAATTATTTCATCGGTCAATACATACCAAAAAGCATTAGTATACATTAAAAGATAAGGTTTCTAGTGTAAACCAAATCCATTGGTAATTATATGAATTGAAAATTTGTCTTCACCATACACCGAAGTCCGCCGATGAACATAGCAAGTTAAAAGGCTTCCCCAAAGCATCGTGCTTTAACCAAAAGAGAAGTTAATGCTTACCCTAATGACTCCATCTTCACACACCAAAAGGTTGTTGAGAATTAATGACTCCAACTTAGGGTAAAGTCTATAAATAGAAAATAAAAGGGTTTCATTCTGTTGGTAATCTCAAATTTGGAGTGACCAATTCAAAATTTTCTCTAAGGCAAGGTGAGTACCCCTGAAAACTTTGAAGAACGCCCACCTTTGAGTGCAAGTAAAATGTGACCTGAGGATTTTCATTAGATATTGATTGGGGAACATGTTAAAAAAAAATCATGGGGTAGATGAAATGAGTCACATCTTTCAGAATTCAGATTTGATGAGTTTTGGAGACAGTTGTTTAAAGGTGTTCACTTAAATCTGCATTCTGCATATTACCTGATTATAGCAAATGACCTACTTTGCATGCTTGCATCTTTGACCTGATAGAGTGTCATGATATAAGGATGGGTCTGAGGTTTTTTAGGAATGAGATAGAAGCTATGTTTCCATTATCAAACCCCCATGAGTTCATTTGCACATTTTTCCAAAGTCATTCCATTTGTAATTAATGTTGATTCTCAGAATGTGAAACTCCAGAATTATGAAGTTACTGACTTTGAGGTCATACAAGTTTACACCCGATTGAATGGAATATAAAATAGAATGCTCCTTTGTATTTTAGGCATGGAAATTGTCTACCATGAATATTTTTAGTTCATGATGAATCCATTTTCCCAGTTTGTCAATCTGATTTCGTTTGCAGTTTCTAACAATTTAATGCAGATTATTTGAACAGTTTGGTCAGAGGCCCTGTTTGTGAGGTTATATCTTGAATACTGTGATTGGTCATATCAATAAAATGGCACCCATGTATTTTAGACCAAATTTACCTTAATTTTGCAAGGTCTCAAATCCTGAGGGTTTTGTATGCACACTTCTCCAGATGCTTTTCATTCGCAGAAATCATTATTCCTCATGTTTTATGTTTTCGGTATTTTCAAGTGGCTACCTTTGAGGGGCTCCCAAATGTGACTGGTTGATCATAATGAGATTTCCTTATGGATTCATTCTCTCCATATCACATATTTACGATATCCAAAAGCTTGGGTCTTCAGGAGATCGCTTGACATGTTTTCAAAGTCAAAACTATATGAGTTTCATTGTTACTTGATAGGGTAATTTGAAGATAGTTTGAAGGAGCAACTTCGACAAGTGATATTTTAGACCTCAAGGTGAGTCATGCAAAACCTTTGTATGAAGCTGGTATTTGTGTGCTATAGATCATATTCATCAAGTCTATGAGGTCCCTTATATGAGTCATTTTTTTATGAGTGCATTTATGAGAGGAGTTTACTCATTTGTAGCACGTGGCAAAATATCTGAAATATGGATTTTAATGGTCAAATATAAAAGGGGGAAATTTTTGGAAATAATATAGAAATCCGTCAAAGCATGATTAATGCAATCATAGGACATTGAGAAAATTTCAATTTGAAGAACTGGCAGAATCATCCATATTCGCAAATATCCTCACTGTCCTGACATTAAAAAGGGGGCTTTGTGAAAGAGCAAAAAATATCAATGCAAATTTATGTTATATTAATGAAACAGTTGATAAAAGTGAACCAGATGCTACAAGTATCATTTGATATTATGTGAAGTGATAGTGGTGGAGTACGTTTCTTGTATTAGTGACGCGTGCATACTTTTGGCAGCATTTTCTTCATACACCATTACTTTGTTTTGTTCAAATTGGGTGAACAACAATATTTGTATATTGCAATTCCATTAATCAGGTTGGGCGTATTGGCCAACACATTGTTAAAGATCAGGCTCTATTCTTCGAAGTCACTTTTCATGGTTGAGATGTGTTCATGTTTTTAAATCTAGCAACTACACTTGTGCAAGATAATGAGGAATGTTTGCGCAAATGAAAGGGGACTATGCTTTTAAGTATTCTTATAAAACTTTCAATGAAAATACACTTTGCTAGTGTAAGCCAGTGGAGGCTAGTGAGATGATTTACAAGATAAATTGTATTGGTAGATGTCAACCAAATAAAATCTTGTGCAATGTGGTGTGCAAAGATTGCACATAAAACTTCGATGCATATGCAAATGACATGATAGCCTGCACGATTTGTGAAAGGAGGGTTTGTTAAGAGTTTTAAAAAAATACATGCTGGCAGGTGTAAAGTGTTAATCTCTAAGTTCTGTTGATGATTAGTGACCAACACTTAGTCATTCACTTAGGCAGTTTTAGTTGGCTATCACTGTGGCCAAGCTAAAACTATGTAAGGCCAAGGAGGTTTTAGTATGCCTAGTTACATTGCCGAGCCAAGTTACATTGTCGAGCCAAGTAGCAACAGAGATGTTAAATGTTGAGCGACAAAGAAGACAAGTGCCAAGTAGAACAGTTATTGTATACATGTCTAGAATGATACAAATTTTGAGGATAAGTGATCTGGCCGACTTATATAAGCTTTTTGGGCCGGCTTATGTATGCATTTAATATTCTTATACGGAGTTAGTTATGCATTTAATTTTTTTATCCTATGCATGACTTATTGTAAACATTAATTGTTTTACCATCATGGTATGGGTATCAGATCTTGATCGTTAATCTAGATCTCTCTATCAAATTTGAATAGGTATAACTAGATTGCTTCTAAACCCTATTTTGTAAGAGTGTGAAGAGATAGTAGAGCAATTTTCTAAGTGACTGCATTTTGAAGTGAAATGCACAGAGGGTTATTTTTTGTTTAGAAGCAGAGATCAAGCAGAGTGTAAACAAAGTGAACAACAAAGTAAAGTAATATCAGATTATAAGATCAGAGAAGGTACTGGAAAGAGGAGATCCTTCATCAGCATCAGAGTGCATAATGAAGGATCAATACTTGAGACTTTTTAATCATTGTATCAGGTGAAAATCTCTTAAAAAAGTGGTTTTAGCAGACCTTTCCTTATCTCTTAACAGAGTGCTTAATTCATTGTAAGTTTAAATACTTTAACATGGTAGATTGTAATGATCTGAAGCTCTTAACCAGGTAGACCTGTAACAAGGTAGTTTGCATTTTGTAATCAACATTTGTAACCTTAACAGGTACACTTTATTATTGTAGTAATGGAGAATTTTGTGGGTGTCATCCCCACCCCAGTTTTACCTATTTGGGTTTCTATGTTACCAAGTTATTGTGTTATGTGTTATTTATTTCATTGTGTGGATGCTATCTGAGATTACATTAGATTCATATATTTATGAATGTAGATCAGTTTGTTTTAAGTGTTTAATTTTGAAGATCTGATTCACCCCCCCCTCTCAGTATCTTGCTTTCCCATTATTGTATTTCCAACAATTGGTATCAGAGCTTAGTTCTCTAAAAAGGTCATAATAAGCTTGAGAATACAGATCTTGAGATGGAGATCTACAAGATGGGTAAAGTCATTGAGAATCAAAAGAATGATATTCAGCTAGCACTCCAACAGCTTGAGACTGTAAGACAAGAATTAAAGAATTCCTTGACTACAAGAAAAGATTTGGCCAAACTAATGATTGACACTCATTATTCTCTAAGAGGACACCACAAATATTTTTCAGAATGGAGATTCTACTGAGAGCGATGTAGCAATAGTAGATCTACTGGAAAAGAACAGTGTACTATGTGAAGAAGTCAAAAATTTGAAAAATAAACAAGAAGCCCAATCAATAAGGATGTGTGAATTTGTTGAACAGAAAAATAAAGTCGAAGATGAAAAGGCTATGGAAGAAGAAGACAAAAGAATGATGGAAACTAGACTTGATGAAACAACACATGATGTGCAAATCATGATAGTCAATCAAGTAGACATGGAAAATCAACTACTACTTGTGAATCAGGAGATCAGGAGGAAAGACTTGGAGATTGTAAATCTTAGATCTGAGAACAATCAATTGAAAGATGAATTGAGATCTAAGAAAGAACTTAATAACATAGTGAATGATCTAAGTGTAGCTATGAGCTACTTTGAACAACTGGTGGAAGCATCAAGAAGACCTAAAGATTCTTCTGGATTAGGTCACACTGAACAACATACAACCACTGAAGATGGAGAATCATCTAATATAGGTGAAAGAAGGAATGCAAATCCAAGAAACAACAAACCTGTTTGTCACCACTGTGGAAAACTAGGTCATATAGTAAACATTTGCAGAAGCAAGAATGGTAAGTCCAATCTGAAAACTAACTTTAATGGTTATTTCTTTAACTGTAATAAGTTTGGACATCAAGCATGTGAATGTAAGAAAAAGGAAATAAAATCACCTAGACTCAATGGTAATTTCTATAAATGCCACAAATATGGTCATAGAGCACAAGTTTGCAGATCTAAAGGAAAACAACAGTGGACATCAAAGGTACAAGAGAAATCACCAAGAAAAAGTAATACTTACAATTGGGATTACAACACATGGCATAGTTTTCATTACTGTGGTGAATATGGACATGTTCTAGAAAATTGCATAAGGACACATTTCAGAGGAAAATCTAAAAGTTGGATGAATGGAAGCCTAGTTTGTCACAGTTGTCTGAAAATTGGTCATACAAGGAAAGATTGCAAGACTAGAGTACCTACTCCTACAGTTGAACAAATTAGAGCACAGATGAACAAGACATGGGTTAAGAAGTCTGAACCATGCAACAGTGAAGTTAATGAAGCCAAGGTCACCCAATCCAATGGATCAGGTGATCACATCATCTCTAACTAAGAAAATGAGGTATGTCAGGAACTGTATTTAAACTCTTATCTTACATCAGTTCCTAACATGACAAGTACAAAAGTCCATATTTGCATATGTTAAGATGCACCAGGACATATTTTGAAGACAAAATGACAAGATGAGAAAATTACACTATAGGTGTCGAGCATCAATCATGGACACTAAAGTTGAGTTCTTTAGTGAGTGCCAAGTTTTGTTGGCCGAGTAAAGTTTCATGATGGCCAAGTGTAGTGAGCCGAGTAGAATGCAAGTTGTATTAGAGCCAAGGACAACTAGCTTGCACTAAGTCAATGGGAAAAACATTCATTTATCACCTACCTTGACCCTTCAATGTTTATAAAGGATGAACAATTGACATCTCATTTTTACCTTGCAATTTTACTATTTACAGAGTAATTAAAGTAATTTGCAGAATTGATCTTAATGAAGTTAGTATCAAAGATTCATTCAGCATGCCATTGGCAATCCTAAGGTGAATAGTGTGAAGAGATACTTGCTGAGGTACTCTATTTTTGATCTCTCAAACCCTAATTTCAAAGATCATGGCCACAATTTCTTCAGCACCAACTAAGAGTATGGAGGCAGAACCAGAACAAATTCAGTTAATACAGAGTGATGAATGCAAACCTATCAACTTTTGAGCCATCCCTAAAAGTGTGATTTACAGTGATTTAATGGGATCCCTCTCATCCATTCCAACCAAGGTAATCATGATCCATGATATTTGATCATGTTATATGGTCAATATTGGAGAAGTAGGAGATAATGAATTGAGGAAATCCTACAACAAATTGTGTGTAAATGGAGTTTTGAAGGAAGAATTCAAACATCTAGTCGACAAAGGGTTAACTCGTGCCCTATATTTTTCCCAAGGTTTCAAAGATGAATAGATTAAGTTTATCCTTAGCCGAGTTCATGACATGTGCATGTGGTTGGATAATGGACGAGTCAAGATCACCAAAAGCATGATTCATCGAGTGACTAGATATCCTGTAGTGAATGGAAAACAAACCATGAGGGATAACAATAAAGAAGAAATTACATTAAACACTAGAGTAGTATGGAACAATAGAGGTATGACTATCTCTACAATTACTAACCTAGAACTTGATTTTGGAGTAAGGGTAATAGCACATAAGTTCTATCAGTCTAGTAGATTGGATAGTGTTCCCTGTACAGTAGTTGATCAGGCATGGAAATTTTTTAAGAAGAATCATACATATGATCTTGCCAAGCTATAGCAGACATAGTTAACCAAGAACCTAGCATCAATCAAAAAGGCTAAGAGTTCATCATGTAAGTTTGGTTCTTTACTACCATGTATATTTTTCTACATTCAGGATACATTTCCTACACTAGGAAATATTGTTTGGAAAAAGGATAGGCCCATTACAGTTCAGATTAGTGAATGTATAGAGAAACTAGGAAGTAACTTCAATAGTATTATGGGGAGCTACTTTGTATAATTCAAGAAGAGAATGAGATCAAGGACTAGGATTCCTAAGTCACTAGTGGAGAAGCACTACGAGGAAATTTGTTTTCTAGTTGATACAGATAATACTTATATCAAGGCAGTGACTCCTAGGATAACATGCTTAGAACCATTTCCATATGAAACCAATGTTGATGAAGCATCAGCTGCCATTACTACACTCCTAGCTAAGGCAATTGATACTACAACAAAGAGATTTGGAAATTTTGAAGAAGTTGAGGCTAAAGTCTCTAGAAGTTTGAATGAGGGAACTATGGAGAGAAATAGAAAGAAGATTGTGAAAAATCTTAAGAAAATGGTTGGCTTAGGTAGTGATGAAGAACCTGAGGATGCACCTCTAGGCCTGACCAATGGATAAGGTGAGGATATATCTATGGAGGAGGAATTCAGTGCATCAAAAGAGGTTACTAAGAAAGCTAAGGGCAAGAGACCATCTATTGTCATAGTAACCAAGCCAAACAAAATAACCCTCTCAAGCTCCAATCATTGATCAGTTAGTCAGCATTATTCAGAAGGTAACTGATGAGGACAGAGACATCAATGAGAAGATTCTAAAATGGTCCCAGAGAATATTTGAGAGCAAAGTTCTAGAGAAAATCTCAGAAGAGATTGCAACAAAATAGGTTGAACTTTCTATTCTTGTAGAAACTTTAGAGAAATTTATAGCCACTGTTTATTCTTTGTATAAAAAATTATGTGATGTTGAATTTTTCACAAAGGATAATCTACAGCTTGTTGAGAAGCTATAGTTAGATTTGAGATCAATTGGTACTACTTTAGGTAAAGATACTACCTCTAGTTCTTTACATTTTAATAAGTTGATAAATGCACAAAGGAGAATAGCCGAGCTTATGGATGAAGATGGTTGAATAAGGGCCAATTTGATAACCATTTAGACAATCTTGTTGCCTCACTTGGAGGTAATACAAAAGGAACTTTCAAAAGCAAAGGAGTTATCACAAAGCAGTGTAAATCTATCGACTGTAGAAAGTTTAGTGAGTCTAGCTTTTGAGCTAGAAATAAAATTGGAAGTTATGAAGGTTGCAAAGGAAAGCTAGGATACTACATTTGCATCCACCCTGTAGCTTCATAAATAATTTTTGGATAAGTATAACTTAACCCCACCAGCAATCAGTGAAAAAAACAAGGGGGAAGTTAGTAAGGAAGTTGGAAGTTAGCACAGAAGTTGGTAAGGAAGTATGAAAGGATACATCAGTACAACACAGGTACACTTGTATATAAATTTTGAAGGCTTGTAAACTTTTTGTGTGAATTATTTTGAGTATATTCCTAGGGGGAGTACTTAGTGTACTTAGGCAATATTTTGGTAAAATGAACAGAAGTAATGATAAGTGTTTTTGCCACTAATATCAAAGGGGGAGATTGTTAATCTCTAAGTTCTGTTGATGATTAGTGACCAGCACTTAGTCATTCACTTAGGCAGTTTTAGTTGGCTATCACTGTGATTGAGCTAAAACTATGCAAGGCCGAGTAGTTTTTAGTATGCCTAGTTACATTGCCAAGCTGAGTTACATTGTCGAGCCGAGTAGCAATAGAGATGTTAAATGCTAAGCGATAAAGAAGACAAGTGCCGAGCAAAATTTTTTTTGTATACATGTCTGGAATGATACAAATTTCAAGGATAAGTGATCTGGTTGACTTATATAAGCTTTTTGGGCCGAATTATGTATGCATTTAATATTCTTATACAGAGTTAGTTATGCATTTAATTGTTTTATCCTATGCATAACTCATTGTAAACATTAATTGTTTTACCATCATGGTATGGGTATCAGATCTTGATCGTGGATCTAGATCTCGCTATCAGATTTGAATAGGTAAAACTAGATTGCTTCTAAACCCTATTTTGTAAGTGTGTGAAGAGACAGTAGAGAAATTGTCTAAGTAACTACATTTTGAAGTGAAATACACAGAGGGTTATTTTTTGTTTAGAAGAAGAGATCAAGCAGAGTGTAAACACAGTGAACAATAGAGTAAATTAATATCAGATTATAAGATTAGAGAAGGTACTGGAAAGAGGAGATCTATCATCAACATCAGAGTGCATAAAAAAGGATCAATACTTGAGACTTTTTAATCATTGTATCAAGTGAAAATCTCTTAACAAAGTGGTTTTAGTAGACCTTTCCTTATCTCTTAATAGAGTGCTTAGTTCATTGTAAGTTTAAATCCTTTGACAGGGTAGATTGTAATGATCTGAAGCTCTTAACTGGACAGACCTCTAATAGGGTAGATTACATTTTGTAATCAACATTTCTAACCTTAATAGGTACACTTTATTACTGTAGTAGTGGAGACTTTTGTGGGCATCATCCCCACCCCAGTTTTACCTATTTGGGTTTTCGGGTTACCAAGTTATTGTGTTATGTGTTATTTATTTCATTGTGTGGATGCTATCTGAGATTACATTAGATTCATATATGTATGAATGTGGATCAGTTTGTTTTAAGTGTTTAATTTTGAAGATCTGATTCACCCCCCCCTCTCAGTATCTTTCTTTCCCATTATTGTATTTCCAACATAAAGAATAAAATTCCACGCACAAGTTGACATCCAATTAGACAAATGCATTTGGCATTTGAAACACCAGGTGAAAGACCATGTGACATAGAGGGAAAGAATGTTGTACTACATTTCATAAGTATAAGAGCTATGTGTGGTTGAGAAAAGTTGTGCAACAACATGGAAGAGAAGTCAGGAATCTGCAAAGATCATATGATTGAGGCTTGCGCATTGAATGGTTGTCTCATTAATGGAATTGAAAACAATGGTTATTACCTATGAAAATGGATTGAATATTCTATGGGACTTCTTTAAAGCATGTGTTGTTGCAGTTTGAGGGTGAATGTCAATTCCCTATGCTAAAAAAAAGAGGGAGCTACTAGTCAAATATGCTTGGAGTAGGCCTACGCATAGGAGATACAAACAATGTCCTGTGAAAAGTTTGAAAGGTGAGACTCCACACCAATTATGCTGATTGCACAAGGTAACAAGCAATGTGGAGACTTGATTATTGTTTGAAAAGAATGCTATGCAACAGCCATTCAACATGACCAGAGCCCATGCATAAAAGGGCATTGAAACACAAATCATTCAAAGTGCACTTGGCAGGTGTTTATGTTTTATTTGTTGTGCGAGTTAAACTATAGGAGGTCTACATAATATGGAGTGTGGAAACATACACAAATCATGTAAACTATTTGAGGTCTATGCCCAAAGCCTGCGCAACTTTTTTTTTGGATTGCTCTGTGGACTGACAAAAATCACTAGGTGCAGAGTCATCTCAGTCAATTTTTCTAGCATATTCCACACCAAATACTAGAGAATGCCCACACCAAAGAAGGAAGGATAAGCTGCGCAAGTATAGAGGAGAGGTTTGAAAAGCTTGAGAAATGAAAAGGCATTTATCTCACATTTAGTGGGAGAGAGGGTTTTTTGGTCTTTATATACTAAAGTGCAATGCATATAATATGAAGTAAAGAGATAAGAGACCCTTGGCTAGAGGGCTTAGTACATGGCGGGGCCCACAAATTTTGATTCAAAAAAGTAGAGAAGGATTTAAAAACTCAAAAGGATTTATCCCACATTCAGCACGAAGTGGGAAACATAGATATTTAAAAGCAACAAGCCACAAATAGTAATTTGAATAAGCAAGAGAAGGGTATGCATGCACAGAAGCCTATGAATCACCTTGAAAACTATGCCTGGAGGAAGAAACAACTAATTTTTGTGGGACCCAGAGAGGTGATGTGGTGCGAGGCTTGCAGATTGGGCACACATCCTGAGGTAGATCAAATTGACAGTCAACGCAAAGCCTCTATCTAAAAAATGCAAGGTTGTTACTATAGAGAGATCACACCAGGCTGACATGTGGCAGGGGTGATAGCACAGTAGGTCGAGGTGGCATCCAGGTGGCAATGAGGTGGTGGCCGCGCAAGAGGTCATCCGAGTTGGGACACATCATGAGGTGATGAAAATGGATGGTTGTCATGAAGCCTTGAACAAAAAGTTGCATGCTAGTTACCATAGAGGTATTGCGCCAGCACGAAATGTGGCACTTAGATAGGTGGTGAGCTTGGGATGAGGTACAGGTGACTAGGCACCTAGTTGGACCTATGGACCAATCAAAGGGTGCCACATGACACAAGAAGGACACGTAGGTGGCTAGGTGGATTTCTAGGTGAATCAGGTGGTGCCATGTGCCACATGGGGCCCACTCAGGTTTGTGCATAAAAGGGATTTAAAAGATCAAAATTAATATATAATGTGCAGACTATAGTCCAAAATTTGAAATATTCAAAACTATTTGCACGAGTTTGATTTAATGGTTCAGGGGGCAATTTTTATCACAAGTATAGAGTATCATATATATTGTTGAAAAGGTCTTGAAATGATGATTCTGATTTTGTAGTCATTTTTAGTGGAGGATCAAACCACTTTCAATAGAATGAGGGAAAAATTACTTAGATCAAAATTGGTTACAACAGAGAGGACATGTGGTGTTTCGAGAAAATATCTGGAGATCTTTTGCTTTGGCTACTTATGCAAATTTCTTCCATTTTTACTGGTGTGTTGGTGCCCAAAAATGCTAAATTAGATTTCCTATGGACTTGCCAATCCAATGCTTGGAAACCTAAGTGATTCGGCCAACTAACAAGTCACAACCAAAGCAAGGTTGGAACTTCTGCAATTCTGGCTCTACAAAACCAAGGCTGGTAGGCCTATACCTTGACTTATCCTTCAAGTTACAAGGCTTTTTATAGAAAATAAGAAACACTTCAACCTTCTCTCTCAAGTATGGCAAGGAACTTGAAATAAATCTAACTAAAAGCAATATATCATGAACTATAAATTGAAATACTTTAAGTAATTGAAAGAATGTTTAGTAAATGTGTATGTAATTTGAAATAAATAGATAGATAAGATATCACAAAACTATAAACAATGAACTATAATCCAAATAATTATTAGACCAGTGCCTTATTCTACCATGGGCAATAGAGTCAAGATCATTCCAATCTTATGTTCAACCTCAGAGACAGTTTTACAATAAAACTTATTACTTCAAAGGTGTTATGGAATGTACATGCAACCTAAAACAAATTGAGAGATATTTCAAAAGGGTAATACTTCTCAGATGACAGACCAATTGACTAAGGCCTCAATCAATAGAATTTAACCATGCAAAATGAGAAAACCAATTGAGAATATAGACTAAGAATCAAATCAGGAAGCATGCACATCAAACTATCACTTTGAAGAAGTTCTATTGGTTTATCCGAGGGACTAATTGTAAAATGATAATGAAACTATTACACGTGTGAAAGAAAAAAGACTTATCTTTATTGATTTTGAAA
>MU225664.1:24304-49878 GCA_018584345.1 Thuja plicata | reverse complement strand
AATTATTTTGAAAAAACAATAAACTAACTAAAAAATAACTACCTAACTTTTGGATTTGGCTTTGGTCAAAAATCCAAAACACCTTGTGAAAAGCTAATATTTCTGTTGGAGATAGGAAATTTGATTTTCCAAACTGGGTCATTTTTAGATTTTTAAAATTCAACCATCTTTATCCTTTGTCAAAATCATGTTTGTAGCAGGTCTAAATTCCAACATTTTTTGAAGGCTTTGATTAGTTAGTTCTATCTATTTGTGTCATAAAGCTTCCTTCCTTTGATCTTTTTTTTTATGGAGAAACATGCTTCTTGATAATGGATTGGGACTTATAAATTATCAAAATTTAGGGTACCACCATGGGGTTCCAAATCTTGGTCTCCAAAGAGAGTTGCAGAGTACTGGCTCTAGGAGATTCCAATTTTCTTATGGCTCCATTAGGATGTAGTTTTTGATTGTTCTAGTTTTGTATCTAAATGGAATAGAAATTCATTGGTCTTTTGCAATTTATTGAAGTGGTACATTCTTGATTGTGAATTTGTATACAGTAATGTGATTCCTTAGACATAATACAAGAATTCCAGATTTAAATCTTTCCTTGGTGTCAGTCTTGTGAAGTCTGAACTTTCTGATTCTTTGCATGGAGTTTATCTATGTATGTGTTATCATTCTTCAATTCTAATCTAGGATCAGATTCAATGATGTTGTAGATGTGACATAGTTTCATTTGGTTGTCTACAAGAGGATTTCTATAAGTTGTATTGATATGGATTTATTGTGTTTATGGGTCATAATTTCTGACAAAAGTTGATTGCTCTATTTCTTAATTTGGTTAAAGGGGATTGCCCAAAGGATAAAGCACTGATCATTGAGTATTATCTTCTGTATTGATTGCATATTTGGTTAAGTATTGGCTATGTTCTGCAAATTGAATTTAAACTTTGAATATCTGGAGGTTTTATGTGGTTTGTGGTTGTACTAATCTCATGCTCCACTTCAAGGTCGATGTTCAATGGGTGATTAGCCAGTCACCTAGTATCTCCTGGTCATGTTGAAGCCTTTGTGAGATCTCTGCTGATTTATGAAAAATAGAGTATTGAAGGCATTGAAGGGTGTCCCCCTTGGTTTTGCAGAACCTAAAGCATAGAAGGATGGATATGCATCCTTGTTAGTTGGTCCTTTTCAATCTTGGTTGAATACCAGGATTTGGCTACTCTTTAAAATACATCAAAGGGTGAAAGGGTTGTTGTTCAGTAATCACAACATAAAAAAGAACCAACAAAATGGTGACTCTTCTAGGGATAGAGAGGCAAAAGTATTGCAAAACCTTTTGAAGAGTCTCTAGTTTTATATTTGCAGTAAATAATTCAGGTTTATCAAGTTGAGCTAGACTCCTGGCCTGTTTGTTTATAAATTCAGTCGTTTCTACCATATCCATTTGAGGATAGAGTTATAAAAGTTCATAAATCTGAAAGTTCTTCATATCCTAATTGTCAACCTGATTGTTGTTGTCAAAAGAATTCTGAATGTCTTCTTTACAAAAGAAGTGTGTCAAATCTAGTTGACATGCTGAAAGTCAGCTATCTTTGCTTAAGTCCCAACTTTTCCATGTTCTAGTTATCATCGATACTTTCTCACAGCGGTGAGTGGTGACTCTAAAAATTCTCTGCACCAGTGTGCACTTAGATGAAAGAAAATTGTTGATCAGTTGGGAACACTTCCAGCAAGGATCTAGTAGATGCTCAAAATATTCAACGGTGAATGACAAAATCAGAAATAAATTCAGAATGACAGCAACAAGAGAATTATCCAAGTAATCCTCATTTTCTTTGAGAAAGAATCAAGAATTGTTTCCCTATCAAGTGATAGTAGCACTAGTTAAAAGGGAAAATTATTGAAATATGGTTTGCATACTACTGTGTTGTTAGTTTCAGCCTTTATCTTTGGTTGTGATATGCAAGTGGTTTGAAAAGTTTGGTCAAGTTCTTTATGGTCAAACTCAAATGGTTGTGGAGGCATTTGGGAATGTATTTTGTTTATTTCCAACCTTGTGTATGATAAGAGTAACCATGCCCAATAAGATTTCTCAAAAATATAGTAAATAGGGTTCTAGTATTAAGTTGTATGCAACCCTAAATTTCAATGGCATTCCGGGTTACCCGAATCCTATTCTATCCAAAATCAAAAAACATTTGCCAAAGTTTAGTGGTATGCAAGATGAATTGGCTGAGAAGCATTTGAATGAGTTCATTAATTTGATAGAGTATTTTGATGTTGTCCATGAGGATATCATTATGAAGTTTTTTGCACAGTCTTTGAAAGATGAGGTGAGAGAATGAATCTCATTTTTGTTACCACAATCTATCAACTCATGGAAATAATTGGAAGAAGAATTCAATGAACAGTACAAAGAATGGGTTAGTGAATATGATTTGATTGTTTATTTATTTGATACTCATATTGAAGATGAGGAGCTGGTATGTAGTTTCAATCTCAAATTTATGAAGACATTAAAGAAAATTCCTGAGAAATGTAGACCCCAAGATGCCATGGCTTTGGTTATATACTTGTGTGCATTTGATAAAAAGATGAGTTACAAGTTGAGAGATAAAGAACCTCACAATTTATATCAAGCATGTAAGATGGCGAGGGACATTGAAGGAATGATGAAGTTTGGTTTCATGAGAAATCATAAATCTGAAAATACAACTTCTCTTGGGACTGCATATAGGACTGAATATAAAAGTGTGGAGTCTCCATGGAATTCTCAGAATGTTGGTGATTTTTCTTTCCCTAATGACACACAAATAACAAATACAAATCAGATTGATAATGCAGATTTCAACCAGCAATATAAAGTTTCTATTGATTCCTCTTCAACCATTCAGTTTCAAGTTGAGACAGAGGTAAATGAGAATGTGAGAATTGAGATAGTTTCAGGAATAGATATTCAAAGGAAGCCTTCTTATGATGATCATTTAAGTGATAAATATGATGAAGGCACTGTAGATATTGATTTGGATAATTATTAGCATGTTGCTCCAATTATGGATTTGTCTTATGAATCTCCTAGCAATGCTGGTTATGTTTCTCATGAGGCTGATGTTGATCCAATAAGTTGTATATTATGCTCCGAAGGAGTGGATAAGTCTCAACATGTGTTTAATCCAGCTCTATGTGTCCCAAATTTTCTCTATGAAAAACCAACTGATGTGTGTATGCATGAATCCAAACTTGCAAATAAATATGTATGTGATGTGTCAGCACAAGAGCTTCTTCACACAGTTGGTGATGTTCCTTTTCAACATTCTCATCAGCAAGATGATGATTCAAATTTTTCTCTCATGGATGAGGATGACTATGATTTTTAAAGTGTTTGTGGATATAATGAAGTTCTTAACCCACTCTTTGATGGGGAAGTAGATATGGATCAACCGATGCTTTTCTATTCAGATTTTGAGAATGGTTTCCATGTGGTTTCTAATCCTTTGTATGAGGACATGGTTGAAAATTCAGTTGATTTCAATGATATATCAGATTATGAAAATAATGGCTATGGGAAACAAGATCAAATGTCTGATTCAATATCCTTCTCTAATGATCAATCTTCTTCTAGTGTTGATTTTGAATATTCTTGTAGCTTGGAAATGAATGAAGTTTCTTATTATGAACCGAGTCTAAAAATAGAAGTTACAACTCAAAATCATCTTCTAGAATATTGGTCCCATATGTATGGGGTTGAGTGTGAGAATATTTTCTCTGATATCTGAGCACTCACTAAGGTAAATCATCATGATGTTGGTTATGTGGTTGAGTTTGAATGTTTCAAATTTCCATTGCAGCTAGTTGAGTATTTATTTGAGCATGTCAAGAAGATTGATAATGAAAAATATCATGTTCCATATGAATGTTCAGCCAATGCATGATTGGGTTATGTCACAAGATGATAGCTATGATAACAACAAGAAGTGTGATAGTGACATGAGTTGTGCAAATTTTTTTTCAGAATGGTCGATTGCTTGGAAAGAGGTTTTACAAAATGATCATACCGCTGAATGATGAGAATCAGAAATTTGATAGGGGTAAGTGATGATTTCAATTTTATGGTGTAAGTAAATTTGTAAATAATTTGTATATTGTATAGCCACTTTACTTTCAGTTGTGTGTTAGGTGTTTTGTGTTTTCAATAAGGAACCAATTTTGGGAAGTTAAAAGGAAGTCTGATTTTTGAATGGTTTGCTCAACCCAAGAGATTCTGAATTTTCTACATGCTCACAAGGGGTATGCATCCCTAGATAGAGCCACTATTGGTACTCTCAAATTTGGTACAAATTTTGAGTGACCAATTCAAAATTTTCTCTAAGGCAATGTGAGTACCCCTGAAAACTTTGAAGAATGCCTACCTTTGAGTGCAAGTAAAATGTGACCTGAGGATTTTCATAAGATATTGATTGGGGAAAATGTTAAAAACATATCATGGGGTAGATTAAATGAGTCACAACTTTCAGAATTCAGATTTGATGAGTTTTGGAGACAGTTGTTTAAAGGTGTTCACTTAAATCTACATTCTGCATATTACCTGATTATAGCCAATGACCTACTTTGCATGCTTGTATCTTTGACCTAATAGAGTGTCATGATATAAGGATGGTTTTGTGGTTTTTTAGGCATGAGATACAAGTTATGTTTCCATTATCAAACCCTCCTGAGTTCATTTGCACATTTTTCCAAATTCATTCCATTTTCAATTAATGCGGATTCTCAGAATGTGAAACTCCAGAATTATGAAGTTACTGACTTTGAAGGTCTTACAAGTTTACACCCAGTTGAATGGAATAGAAAATTGAATGATCCCCTGTATTTTAGGCATGGAAATGTGCTACCATGAATATTTTTAGGTTATGATGAATCCATTTTCCCAGTTTGTCAATCTGATTCCGTTTGCAGTTTCTAACAATTTAATGCAGATTATTTGCATAGTTTGGTCGGAGGCACTGTTTGTGAGGTTATATCTTGAATACCATGATTGGTCATATCAATAAAATGGTGCCCCTATATTATAGATGAAATTTACCTTAAGTTTGCAAGGTCTCAGATCCTGAGGGTTTTGTATGCATACTTCTCCAGATGCTTTTCATTTGAATAAATTATTATTCCTCATGTTTTCTATTTTTGGTATTTCCAAGTGGCTTCCTTTGAGGGGCTCCCAAATGTGACTGGTTGATCATCATGATTCATCCTTCTAGATTCATTCTCTCCATATCACATATTTCCAATATCTAGAAGCTTGGGTCATGAGGAGATCGCTTGACTTGTTTTCAAAGTCAAAACCATATGAGTTTCATTGTTACTTGACAGGGTAATTTGAAGATAGTTTGAAGGAGCAACTTAGACAAGTGATATTTTAGACCTCAAGGTGAGTCATGAAAAACCATTCTATGAAGCTGGTATTTGTGTGCTATAGATCATATTCATCAAGTCTATGAGGTCCCTTACATGAGTCATTTTTTTATGAGTGCATTTATGAGAGCAATTTACTCATTTGTAGCACGTGGCAAAATATCTGAAATATGGATTTTAATGGTCAAATATAAAAGGGGGAATTTTTTTGAAATAATATAGAAATTCATCAAATAATGAGTAATGAAATCATAGGACATTGAGAAACTTTCAATTTGAAGAACTAGCAGAATCATCCATCTTCGCTAATATCCTCACTACTCTGCCATTAAAAAGGGGGCTTTGTGAAAGAGAAAAAAATATCTTGATGCTAATTTATGTTATATTAATGAAACATTTGATACAAGTGAACCAGATGCTATGATCCTCATTTGATAGTCTGTGCAGTGATAGTCGTGGAGTACATTTCTTTCATTAGTGGCTCATGCATACTTTTTGCAGCATTTTCTTCATACACCATTACTTTGTTTTGTTCAAATTGGGTGAACGACAATATTTGTATATTGAAATTCCATTAATCAGGTTGGGCATATTAGCCAAAACATTGTTAAAGATCAGGCTCTATTCTTGGAAGTCACTTTGCATGGTTGAGATTGTTAAATCTAGCAACTAAACTTGTGCAAGATAATGAGGAATGTTTGCACAAATGAAAGGGGACTATGTTTTTAAGTATTCTTATAAAACTTTCAATGTAAATGCACTTTGCGAGTGTAAGCCAGTGGAGGCCAGCGAGATGATTTACATGGCAAAGTGTATTGGCAGATGTCAACCAAAGAAAATCCTGTGCAATATGGTGTGTGAGGATTGCGCATAAAACTTCCATGCATATGTAAATGACATGATAGCCTATGTGATTTGTGAAAGGAGGGTTTTTTAAGATTTTTAAACAAATACAAGCTGGCTCATGTAAAATCTAAAATCCCATGCATAGGTTGACATCCAATTAGACAAATGCATTTGGCATTTGAAATTCTAGGTGAAAGACCACGCGAGATAGAGGGAAAGGATGTTGCACTACATTTTATATGCATAAGATCTGTGTGGGGTTGAGAAAATCTACGCAACAACATGGAAGGGAAGTTAGGAATCTGCAAAGCTCATATGATTGTGGCTTCTACATTGAATGGTTGTCTTGATAATGACATTGAAAATGGTGGTTGTTACCTATGAAAATGGATTGAATATTCTATGGGACTTATTTGAAGCATGTGCTATTGCATTTTGAGGGTGAATGTCAATTCCCTATGCTAAAAACAAGAGGGAGCTGCTAGTCAAATATGCTTGTAGTAGGCCTATGTGTAGGAGATACAAACCATGTCCTACGCAAAGTTTGAAAGGTGAGACTCCACACGAATTATGTTGATTGTGTAAGGTAACAAGCAATGTGGAGGCTTGATTATTATTTGAAAAGAATGCTATACAATAGCCGTTCAACATGACCACATCCCACGCATAAAAGGGCATTGAAACACAAATCATTCAAAGTGCACTTGGCAGGTGTTTATGTTTTATTTTCTGTGCAAGTTAAACTGTAGGAGGTCTATGCAATATGGAGTGTGGAAACATAGACATAGCATGTAAACTATTTAAGGTCTATTCCCAAAGCCTGCACAACTTTTGTTTGGGATTGCTGCATGGACTGACAGAAACCACTAGGTGTAGAGCCATCTCCATCACTTTTTCCAACATATGCCATGCCAAACACATGAGAATTTGCACACCAAAGAAGGAAGGATAAGCCGCGCAGGTATAGAGGAGAGGTTTGAAAAGCTTGAAAAATGAAAAGGCATTTATCCCACATTCAGTGGGTGAGAGGGTTTTTTGGTCTTTATATACTAAAGTGAAATGCATATAATGTGAAGTAAAGAGCTAAGAGGCCCTTGGCTAGAGGGCTTAGTGCATGACAGGGCCCACAAAATTTGATTCAAAAAAATAGAGAAGGCTATAAAAAATCAAAAGGATTTATCCCACATTGAGCAGGAAGTGGGAAACATAGATATTTAAAAGCAATAAGCCACATATAGTAATTTGAAGAAGCAAGAGAAGGCTATGCATGCGCAGGAGCCTAGGACTCACCTAAAAAACCATGCCCAGAGGAAGAAACAACCAATTTTGGCGGGACCTATAGAGGTGATGTGGAAGATGACATGGTGCGAGGCTTGCAGATTAGGCACACATCTCGAGGTAGATCAAATCGACGATCAGCATAAAGCCTCTAACCGAAAGATACAAGGTAGTTACCATAGAGAAATCATGCTAGGCTGACACGTGGATGGGGCAATAACACAATAGGTTGAGGTGGCATCCAGGTGGTGATGAGGTGGTAGTCGCTCAGGAGGTCATCCGAGATGGAATGCATCCTGAGGTGATGAAAATGGATGGTTGTCATGAAGCCTTGAAAAGAAAGTTGCATGCTAGTTACCATAGAGGGATCACGCTAGCACGACACATGGTGCTTGATAGGTCGTAGGCCCAGGATGAGGTACAGGTGACTAGGAACCTAATTGGACCTGTGGACCAATGAGAGGGCACCACATGGCACAAGCAGGACACGTAGGCACCTAGGTGGATTTCTAGGAAAATTAGGTGATGGCATGTGGTACATGGGGCCTGCTTAGGTTTGTACATAAAAGGGATTTAAGAGATTGAAATTAATATCTAATGTGCAGACTATAGTCCAAAATTTTAAATATTTAAAACTGTTTGCACGAGTTTGATTTAATGGTTCAGGGGGTAATTTTTATTAGAAGTATAGAGTATCATATATTGCCAGAAAGGACTCGAAATGAGAATTCCAATTTTGCAGTCATTTTTGGTGCGGGATCAAACCAGTTTGAATAGAATGAGGGAAGAATGTCTCAGCTCAAAAATGGTTAGAGCGGAGAGGACATGTGGTGTTTCAAGAAAATATCTGGAGATATTTTTCTTTGGCTACTTATGTAGATTTCTTCCATTGTTACGAGGTACTAAATCTTGGTCTCCAGAGAGAGTTGCAGAGTACTGACTCCAGGAGATTCCAATTTTCTTATGGTTCTATTAGGATGTAGTTTTTGATTGTTCCAATTTTGTATTGAAATAGAATAGAATGTCATTGGTATTTTTCAATTTATTGAAGTGGTACATTTTTTATTGTGAATTTGTATATAGCAATGTGATTCCTCACACTTAATATGAGAATTCTAGATTCAAATCTCTTCTTGGTGTTAGTCTTGTGAAGTCAGAACTTTCTGATTCTTTTCATGGAGTTTATTTATGTATGTGTTATCATTCTTCAGTTTTGATCGAGGATCAAATTAAATGATGATGTAGATGTGACATAGTTTCATTTGGTTGTCTACAAGAGGATTTCTATAAGTAGTATTGATCTGGATTTATTGTGTTTATGGCTTGGAATTTTTGACAGAAGTTGATTGCTGTATTTCTTAATTTGGTTAAAGGGGATTGCCCAATGGATAATGCATTGATCATTGAGTAGTATCTTCTATATTGATTGCATATTTGTTTAAGTCTTGGCTATGTTCTGCAAATTGAATTTAAACTTTGAATATCTATAGGTTTTATGTGGTTTGTGGTTGTACTAATCTCATGCTCCACTTCAAGGTCGATGTTTAATGGGTGATTAGCCAGTCACCTAGTATCTTCCGGTCATGTTGAAGCCTTTGCGAGATCTTTGCTAATTGATGAAAAATAGAGTATTGAAGGCATTGAAGGGTGTCCCCCCTTGGTTTTGCAGAACCTAAATCATAGAAGGATGGATCCACATCCTTGTTACTTGGTCCTTTTCAATCTTGGTTGAATACTAGGAGTTGGGTACTCTTTGAAATACATCAAAGGGTGAAAGGGTTGTTGTTTAGTAATCACAACATAAAAAAGAACCAACACATTCTTCACCAAGTGACCAGAGCGAAGCTAGAAGAGCAAAAAATTGAGCACAAAGTGACAACATTGGAGAGAGACTCCAACTTGATCTACAAGAACTCCAAGAAGATTACTTATAGCTACAGAGGTGAAAATTAAGTTACTACATTAACTAAGAACTCTATTTAAGCTTTTACAGAAAGCCCTAATTTCAAGATCAATTGCAACCACATCAAGAAAAGCTAAGTTAAAGAGTGTTAAGAATAATAAGGTTAATCTTATCAATAATTCAACCTATGAGGAACCTCACTATAAGATTTACATTAAGGTTTCTTCACAACCCAACAATTTTGGAGCATTCTCTAGAATACCAGCTAGGGTTTTGCTTGTCGAGGATGTGTGAGCATATATACACTGCAAAATTGCACAAATTGGAAACCTGGAAGTTGAACAAGCTTACAAGAAGCTATGTAACAGTGATGACACTATCAAGGAAGAGTACAAGCACATTGAGGTCAAAGGGCTTACTAATGCCCTATGAGTTTCAAAGGAGTTCAAGACCAAATGGATTTGGTTATTACTAAGACAGATACATGACCAAAAGTTATAACTTGATGAGCCTCAACCAATTACCAGGGATGTCATACACATTATTACCAAATACCGCATTATCAACAAGGTAAAATCACTTAAGCACCCATCTAAACTTGAAATTGAAAGGAATACAGGAGCTACATGCGATGGAAGAGGACTAAGAGTATCCAACATTAAAGATGATGAACTAAAATTTGGAGCATGTGTCCTAGGATACGTGTTATTTCAGGCTAGAAGGATGAACAATATTACATCTGGAGCCATGGATACATCTTAGAAGATTATAAAGAAGGGAATTCATTTGGATCTATCAGAACTACTCAAATAGTTGGAAGAGAACATGAAGACCATAAGGACTGCCAATACAAATTCATGTAAGTCTGGTTCTCTAATTATGTGGATATTATTTTATTTCCAAGAATCTTTCCCATCTATAGTAAATGTGCAATGGGATACAACAAGACCAGTGACCATATAGATTAGTGAGTTTATAAAATCACTAGGATATAATTTTGAGTCAGTCATGGATGAATACTTTGCTAGATTCAAGGATAGAATGTAGAAGAGAGTAAGGATCCTTGAAAAACTAATTCAAAACTTCAAGATTGATATATGTTTTATGGTAGACATTGATTATACATACATCAAGCTAGCTATACCGAGTACAACATGGCTATCTCCACTTGACTATGAGGTGGACATAGATGAAGCATATAATGTAATTGAGGCACTAATCAATAAGCCATTAGATAAAACACAACCTAAGTTTGGAATTTATGAAGCAACCAAAGAAAGGATCAAAACTGGCTTGGTTGTAAAGAAAATTGATAGGAAGAAATACAAGATGGTCAAGAAATTGATGAAAAGACTATCGGTAATAGGAGAGGAAGAAAATGAAAATATAGAAGAGACCGAGGGTCAGTCACCCATCAGTGAAGCTGAGAAGAAGAGTGAATAAGATTCAACAGAGTCAGATACACCACTACGTTCACCAGCTAAGAAGCCAAGGACTACTACTGCATCCAGGACCAGGAGTAAAACATCAAAGAGTGCAAGTCCTTCACCTATCAAGAAGGGTCTAGTAAGGACCTACAAGAGGAAACCCCCAACATAGAAAAAGGGTCCTACAAAAAGAATAAAGCTCATTAGAACCAAGGAGGATATTGAGGAAACCCAAGAAGATGAGGGTGTAAAAGCTGAAAAAGGTAAAATTACAGAGAATATTGAAGAGGTATATTAATATATTACTAAAAGAGGTGGCTTAACCAAAACCAAGGTAAGAAGGTGGCTAACATTAGAGCCTGATCACCAAAAAAAGGTTGGGGAAGAATTGATAAAAGATATGATAAACTTCAAATATGTACATACCACAAGAACTTTAGGATAGGTTATCAACAAGATGGAAATTTTCCTTACACTCTAAGAAGGAGATAAGGGAAAGAGTCCTAGTTTCTCTTATGCCTCCTGAATCAAAGAAGGAAGAAATCAAGGAGATGATGGAGAAACATACAAAAGAATTTTCACCAAAGTTGAGAGCCTACAAATTTCTACAGGGAAAGCTTATAGAGCTAGAAAAAGATAGTAACACAATTTGGAGTAAAATACTCAATCGACCTACTAAAGAGGCAAGCCCCAAGAGACAAATGCATGACTCTCTAGATAAACCTAGCTTGAAGCATATATTGATAGATGACATAGAGGATGTCACAATAGTAAAATTGGACAAAGAAGAATTGGACACAACAAGAAACAAGGATACAAATGTTCCCAAGGAGACATGGCCAGACAATACTTTGGATGATATAGTCATTGACGTCACTGATGATCCTTCAAAATAAATTCAGAAAGATGAAGATGTCACTGTTGTAAAGGATGAAACCGACAAATAGGACACTACAATTGATGTTGCACAAGTTCAAATACTAGGCCAGATGCCATTATTGATTCAAGAAATCAACATCATCTCATAGAAGGAGAAGACCCTCGAGCCCAATGCCACCATACCTGAGGACAAGGGTAATGATGAACAAAAAGATACATTTGATGAACTGAAGGACACAATCAATGACCAAAATGTCATCTATGGACATCAAAAATATGTAGATACCACGGAGAAAGATGCACAGATGAAAGATGCTAATGAAGTGTAAAAGGAGAAAGATGACCACAAAAAGATAGTTGATACCACACTAAAGGATACAAAAGGTGAAGCTGTAGAAACAACAAAGGTTGATAAGGAGACATTCTTAGACAACCGACAGAAAAAAAACTGAGAAGCAAGAGAAAGGTACAACTACACAAATTCCATCTAGTAGCACATTAGATCAAACAAATAAATTAGCTATGGTACTTCATACAGGTGCAACACCGAAGAAGAAGAAGAAGAAAAAAAGAAGAACAAGTTGAAAGTCACTTTAGATGAAATCATAGAAATACCTAAGTGTGACCCAACTACATTAGATTATGAACCTCTCAAAGGGTATGGTGAAATATGCCAAAAGAAAGCACTACAAGAACAACTCACGAAGGAGTACCAAGACTCCATAGTATTGGAGACAACTAGGGACATCTTGAATCATATTATACCTGAAGTTGATGTTGATCACAATGCACCAATCATTGATCAACTATCCACTCTCATCAAGGCCATCACAACATAAAATGTTGATACAAATAAGGCAATAGAGGAGAGAATAGGGAAAATTTTTCAATACAAACTTATAGAAAGATTAGCCAAGAAGTGGCAGAGAATAAGGTAAAGCTTTTAGAATTAGTAGATGAGTTAGATCTATTAATTACTGAAGCTATTTCCTTAATTCAACAATTGTTCACTCTTGACAAATTCACTAAGGAACACAATGACAAAATAGCAAAGTTAGATTATGATCTAACTACAAGTGCTAAAAGATTAACCACCAATGAAAATGCAATTAAATTGCATTAAGAGAAATTTTTTGAGATCAAAAGGTTAATGCAAGAACTGTGGGAAGCAGAATCACAATTTTGGGAATAGGTCACCGAGCTCCAAGCTCAACTCCTACAAAATCTTACACTGCTTCAACAACATATCAGTTCTATAAGGAAACTCATTGCCACCCCTGAGATGTCTGTAGTAGACAACATCTAAGATATGCATGCATGGATCACACTTGATCACATGGCTCTAGAACACCTAAAGGATAAATGGAAGAAGATGATGGAGGAAATGAAGTCCTCACACTCTCAAATTTTTGATAAGCTATAGGTACACACCTTTTCCCTTATTATCTAAAAGGGGGAAAATGAAATGATATGTACAAAGAATATACTAAAAAGGGGGAAACTAATGATATGTAGATATGTATAATGTATATATACTTATACTACCAATACATGCATAGGGGGAGTCATGAAATTACTAAGGATATAATATGGTGTACATACTATAAAGTTTGTTAGTATTCCACACATATATATTTTTGATACTAATGTGAAAGGGGGAAATTGATGACATTAAGTTTTTTCATTAGTATGCAAATAGAAAACAAGTTGTTTAAACCATCAGTTACACTATACCAAAAATTAGGTTTTCAGTTCAGACCAAAATTGCTAAGTACAAAGGAAAAATGACGACACAATTTTGATGTGTAAAACAAAAGTGAAAAATGAACATGATACAGAGGAACCCATCAGTGGAACCCAATGAGAAGGATACAGTGCAACCTGAGAGGACAGACAAAGAAGAGCCTGACAGAAAGTTCAATCAAGGAACACTGATAGACAGTCAAACTGACTTGATAGCATAATCGAGCATCAGAAACCAAAAGTCAGTTGAATCCCAAGAAAAGTGGATCTGACTTCCATGTCAGATAAAATAACTATATTCTATTTATAGAGTTTTGATTTGTTTTCAATCCATTTCTTGAGGAATAAGAAACAGTATTGTAATTGTTTTAATCAGTCTAAGTGATTAAAAACAAACTAACTAGGAGATCAAGGTCACGTTGTAAATATTTGTCATATAGTTAAGTTGTAATATATGAAACTTAATGTAATACCCACTCATGTTTTCCTTTTTAGTTTGTTATGTCATACTCTTTTAGGCATTGGTTTCAATTGATTGGCCGAATTCTTTTAGGCTACTTTCATGAGAGCTACTATTCTTTCAGTTGATGGTGACTATTGATTATGGTGTTATGGATATTATCATGATGCAATGATTTATGTTTTGATTATGTTGTACTTACCCCATACTTGCATGTGTATGGTTATCATGTTTATGTATCTATTTGCATGTTGTTGTGGTAGAGGACAGAGACATAGTTACTTGCTTCGGCGAGATCCACACGTTCGACTGATCCCTATCATTGATTGAAATATTATATTATGTATGTACATGCGTGTTCTTTGATGATAGGATTGCAGGTATATGGCATCATCTTCCCCGAATTGGCAGAAGTGAGCATGCCCATAAATATTCATCTCAATGGTAAAGAGGGGAGGTAACATACATATCCAAAACCCTAACCTAAGCCTAATCATCCTAATGTTGGATGAGTTTCAGTATGACTACCCTATCTAGATTTGTCTAGGTTGACAGAATTTGAATACCCCCTCTCTTGAGTTTGTGTGTTTTTGCTTGATTATGCTTTCAGGTGATTTTTGGATTATTGAGTGATTTCCCCATGTTTAATGAATTAATGGATTATAGTTGAATTGATTATTTAATTATATCCTAAGTTTATTTTAAATAATTAATTAAATTGAAATATTTGAATATTTTGATTTAATTAAATATTTAATTGAAAACTATAGTTAATGTGCTTATTTGATTAATTAAATAATTAAATATTTGGTTGCATGCATTATTGTGACATAAATATTTAATCTATTTAATTAAATATTTTATTAATTACATGTGCATAATTGTGTTGAAAAATTATTTTCAAATTGAAATATCTCAACTTGTAATTAGGAGTCAAAGTTGAGTTGTGACAATAAAGCATATTTTATTTAAATAATTTGGATTTACTTTTAATTTTCAAGTTGAGTTAAATTAGGGATTGACTTGGGAGTTTTCATTCACCTTTGCATGTTTAGGGGAATTTGAATCTCTTTAGGGGGAATTGGTCATTCATTCTCTCATAATAGGTTTTTTAGAATTGGAGAGCTCTTGGTGATTTTGGGGTTTTTGAAGAATTGTGAATTGTTGTGGATCCTTGTTGCTTTGAAGTTTTCAGAAATTTCTATTGCTTGTGAGTGTGTGTGTTCGGATCTACATTGTTGCCAGATCTGTGGTTGAATTGGGCTTGACGGTTTTAGATATACTTTCATCCTCCAAGCTACATTCTTCCTTTTCTTGCATTGGAATCAAGGTAGGTTTCATTTTCTATGTATGGTTTTCAATTTTGTTGATTTGAGGTATTCTGTGTTGTTTAAATGCCTGTTCATCATTTTTGGCTTTTAAATGGCTTATGGTTGTTTCTAAATTTTTGGGTTTTGATAGAAACCCTATATCTATATTTCTTTCATTTTCTATGTTCTTAGCATTGTAGGGTTATGCTGTCAAAATTTCGGGAAGAAATTCCCTCTAGATCTCTTGGAAAACAAAAAAATTAACCCTTTGTATATTTTATACTATAGGAGGAAATTAAATTTATGGTTGCTTAAGTTTTGATGTGTTTTAGAGTTTCAGTGAAGCTTGGATCTATCATTTTTTTGATTATGTATTCCTTGTTATGGTACAGACGTGCTGTCAAAATTTTGTATTTAGATCCCTTATAAAACTCCTAGAATTTGAAAAATCATTCTACCTATAGTCCTAACTATAGTGGGAAATTAAATTTATAGTCCCTTTGTAATTTCAATGCAAAAAATTAAATCATATGAAAAAAATACACTCTCTATTTTAATATAGACCGGTGTAAAAAAAAATAAAAATTATTTACCCAGAAAACAAAGCTAGAAAAAGACAAAAAAATAATATAATAAACCCCTTTTTGGATTTATTTCCATTTTCGTATAAAAAAAATATTATTAAAAAACAAACAAATTGCGTGTTAAAAGTAGTTTTCGTAGTTTTTTTTTTAAAAATTATTTAAAAAAAAAAATTAAAAGTATGTGAAAGGGGTGGTGGGACCCCATCCCCACCAACCCTCATGCCCATTAGTGTTGGGTAAGCGCGTGGGAGGGAGGCAGTAGCCCCCCTACCCACTGTCCCCTTTGACAGGGAAATCACAGACCGCATAGGGGGAGGGTACCTGCGGGCCCCCCCACTGTCCTTAAAGGACAACGCTTTACATGCTGGGGGTTGGGAACCCGCGTGGGTCCCCCCCAAATTTCATATTTAATTTATGTTTTAAAAAAAAAGAAACCTTATTTTATTATTTCATTTTTTATTTTTAATTTATTATTAAATTTTATTTAATTTTAATTTAGTTAATTGTGATTTATTTAATTATTCTTGTTAAAAAATGGGAGTTAATTATATTTGAAAAGAACTTTTTCATATTTAACTTATTTAAATTTTAATTAGTTTTAAATTAAGTTAGTTTTTATATATATATTGTTGATTATGTTTTAATAAACTGGAATGTTAATTTGAATTAATCGATAATATTAATTTTAGATTAATATATTGCTTATTAATTCTATTAACATGTTTATTATGTTATTTGGATTATAATTTGTTGATTTAATTAATGGTCATATTGATTGGAATATTTATCTATAGGAGGCAATTTTAAATAGTTTAATGCAAATGACCATAATTATCATTTCAACTTATGTTATGAATTTAAATGGGGATTGTGATGAGTTAGCTATATATGTTTATATACCCAAAGTTCACTTTTCAGTCCTTTAGAATGTTTTGTTTCCTATACATCTATATGGATCTTTGTGCTTGTATATGTTGATTATTTGGGGACATTAGACGACCTAGGATGTATACAAAGGCTGGGGGGAGTGTTTATCTTTTCTGTTACTTCATGGCATGTGTGTTGTTAGATATTTCCCTAAACTAACCATGATGACCCTTTTGATTATGTACCTATGTGTATACCTATATGTGACCGTTCCTGATTGTGTGGGATACTGGATTTGGGGTACACTAGGGTTGCAACCTATGCTAGATCTATTAGGATCTATGAGCCTAGGGTAGGTTACCTAGATGTGTAGTAGGGGGTGGATTGCAATAAGTTTCATGTCTGTAAGAGACTACTGGATTGCTTATTGTGGAGTTTCTATAATAAGTGATAACTAAAGACATATTTACAATATTGAAGTGGATTAATGATGTATCCTCACCCATGCTTGAGTGCTAGTATAGGCTAAGATGGTATGGAGAAGATGTTAGTTTCCCTATGAGGTACCTGACATAGTTAGTGGCCTTGTCAGTCTGAGAGGTCATTAACTCCGTGTATCGTCACTTAAGTGCAGGAATCCATTGGATTACTAGGACAAGACTTAAGGGTTAGATGTACAGGATGACACCTTCCTTTGCACAGTCTAGATTTCCTACGTTGTTAGTTGCCTCTGGATTAGTGAGTCTTACCTATCATGATGATTAGTACACTAGATTAGAGAGCTATCAGGATCCCTTGCTTAGTGGTTATACCTTTTTGGTTTTGGATATCTGATTGGGATCTGTTGTTATCTCCTCAGCACGATAGGGTGGACCTTTGTGGTTCCACATGGACAGGTGGTAGTGATTCTTTATCCCTTGAGATTTGATGTCCTTGTACCAGGTGCTTAATGGTTTCTTGTAGATGAGCTCTTTATTTCCTTCATCATTTATCATGTAATTTCATTATTGTAATCTTGTATTAGAGTATCGCATGTGATACCTAATCTGGAAATTGTAATAGTAAGTAGTTTAGAGTAATTACCACATACCCCGCGACATGTACAGTGGATGTGATTTTATGGTGGTTTCATGGTTATCCATGAGGATTGTGTTTATGGTTATGTAAGGTGTATTTTTTATGTAAATCAGATGGAATCTTTTGTTATATTGTTAGTTTTGTTTTTCTTTAAGTAATTCAACGTCATGGGACCCCTGAGTCATGTAATCTATGTGAGTGTAAGACATGTGTATTAATGGTAATCCCTTCCACATGAATGTATGCTTCTTTATGTTAACTTAAAAAAAAAATTATTCAACACACATAGTGACATGTTTTAGGTTAATCTCTCTTGGGTTCCCTGGTGGGGTGTTACATCTGGTATCAGAGCTCTAGTTTCTACACTGGGAACTTAGGGAATTGTACGCCCATTAGGTTGTGTTTAGCTTAAACATGAAACTAAAACATAGACATACTACACATTTTTTTGATGTATTACTTTATGGTTTATCTATTTATTCTTTAGTTTATGTTTCAAGCTATGTGGTGAATTTTGTATCCATCTCTATTTGATTCACGAATTATGCCTGAGACATGAGCAACTAGAGGCCATGGTAGGGGTAGGTCTGGTGCCTGTGGGGGAGGGTGATAGGCTAGCTCCTCCACTAGTGTCAGATAGGAGAGGGAGAAACATTGGGATAGGGGTGAACAGAGGAGAGAGGATAAGGATGAGTCTAGGGGTATGAACACTAGACAGATCCTACAGGCTATCCTAGATCGCCTTCTTGAGAGAGCCAGAGTGGAGTGAGAGGCATCTCATCACTCCCAATAGATGGAGGAGAGAGAGAGAGATCCAGGAGCCCTTGTGGGAGGACTATATCAATGGATCCAGCAGTGGTTACAGCCAATCACATGAGAGACTTGATGAGAGGAAAGACCATTCCTTTCATTGGATAGGATTTTGGTTTAGAGGCAGAGACCTGGTTGATTGCTTTGGATAGATTATTTGCAATGCATCCCTTTAGTAGTAATACTAAAGTGAGATACATTGTTATGTAGTTGACACATTTTGCGGCTATCTAGTGGAAGATTGAGGAGAAAAAGCTAGGACTCCGTATGGACACTATTACTTGGGAAGTTTTTCTTGAGAAATTCAAAGAGAGGTTCCTATCTGATCAGTGGAGGTAGCAGAGAGCTGATGATTTTCATAATCTTAGATAGCTAACATTGACTATGGAATAGTATGAGCATCGTTTCTATGAGCTCAAGCAGTACTCCAGATATAGCAAGGATACCACATTATTGGTTTAGCTCTTTGTACGAGGGCTTAATGCTCACATTATAGGGGACATGAAGCTCTTTGAGCCAATGAACCTACGAGCTATGGTGATTAAGGCTACTTTATCATAGGCAAGCTTGGCATCAGGCCATGGAGGTAGATAGGGTGGTCAAGCTAGTGGGGCTTCTAGATCAGGCTATAGAGGTAACCACTTGTAGGGCACTGGGAACTTTAAAAAGCCATCCAATTTTTATAGAGGCAATTAGAGCCAGAGCCAGAGTCAGCATCAGCAATAGTAGTAGCAAAAGACTGCACCTCCTACCAAGAGTGGTAAGGGAGTGAGGAGGGGAAAATTCCATAGGTGTAATCAGTCTAACTGACCAGCTTAGAGTGCACAACCTAGTGTGAGTCATGGGAGTGTCCAGCAGTCTAGTGCGCCCTCCAATGGGAGAGGCAACTTCAGAGGCACAGGGTGTTTCACCTGTGGTCAGTTTGGACACATTATGGTGAATTGTCCATAGAGAGCACCATAGTTTTCTACATAGAGGCCAGCAGCCTCAGAGCCTACTGTAGGGGAGGTTCACATAGAGTGTTTGCAGCTCTTGATCAGAGGCAGGAAGAGCATCAGGGCATAGTCATTGAGACTTCAGGTACTATTCAGGGTACTTCCATTTCTGTATTATTTGATTTAGGAGTGACCAAATATTTCATTTCACCTTTCCTTATTAAGCATTGTGGGTTAGTGGCTGTAAAGCAAGCGTTAGGTTAGCAAGTGGAACTAGCCTCAGGGGCTAGGGTAGCTACATATTCCTTGGTTCATGGTTGTGAACTGAACCTAGGGAAGTTCATTACCTCAGTTGACCTACTTCTGATTCCTTTGGGGTCATATGGGGTTGTTTTGGGAATGGACTGGTTGGGATTTCATGGATCTAAGATTGATTATAGAGAGAAGATCATACTTTGCAAGGATGATGCTGGCAGTGAGTGTCGCATTGTGGGGATTTCTTGACCCATATCTCTTCGCATGATATCCGCTATGCAACTAAAGTGATGTATGTGTAAGGGATGTCAGATGTATGCAGTATCCATGTATGAGATAGCAGGTATGGAGAGTGAAGTCAAGGCTTTGGATCATCCCATACTTTAGGAGTTTATTGATATATTTCCTGATGAGATTCTGGCTATGCCACCGAACCGTGACATAGACTTTCACATAGAGCTCGTGCCAGGAGAAAAGCCTATTTCTAGAGCACCATATCATATGGCTACACATGAGTTGAGTGAGCTAAAGCTACAGTTAGAGGAGATATTGGCAAAGGGGAGCATTCACCGTAGTGTTTCTCCTCGGGTTGCACTTGTCCTCTTCGTGAAGAAGAAGGATGGATCCTTACGCTTGTGTATCGACTACAAATAGTTGAACAAGGTAACGGTAAAAAATAGGTACCCATTGCCATACATTGATGACTTGTTTGAGAAGATCAAGGGAGCCAAGGTGTTCTCTAAGATTGACCTAAAGTCAAGATACCACTAGTTACGGATTGAGGACCCTGATATCCATAAGACAACTTTCCATACATGCTATGGACATTATGAGTTCACAGTGGTTCCATTTGGGTTGATGAACACTCCATTGGTGTTCATGTGTTTGATGAATGGAGTGTTTCAAGAGTACCTAGATCACTTCATTCTTGTCTTTGTGGATGATATTTTGATCTACTCTAGATCCATGGAAGAGCATGAAGAGCATCATTGGCAGGTTCTGGAGTGTCTTAGGAAGAATTAACTTTATGTCAATCCGGCTAAGTGCAATTTCTTCCAGACTAAGGTTCAGTATCTTGGTCACATCATTTTTAAAGAAGGTATCTCAGTAGATCCTTTAAAGATTTTGGAGATTTTGGAGTGGCCAACACCCACTAATGTGTCTGAGGTGTGTAGTTTCATGGGTCTTGTGGGATACTACCGTAGATTCGTGCAGAACTTCTCTAGGGTGGCACATCCTATTACTTCTCTTCAGTGGAAAGGGAAGAAGTTTGTATGGATAGAGAAGTGTGAGGAGGCTTTTCAAAGTCTCAAGGTGTGTTTGACCAGTGCACCTATCCTAGATGTGCCTGATCCAGTGGGGGATTTTTTTGTATACACTGATGCATCATTAGAGGGTATTGAAGTGGTTCTCATGCAAGATGGGTGAGTGATTTCCTATGAGTCTTGCAAACTCAAGGATCATGAGCTTAACTACCCTACTCATGATCTAGAGCTAGCTATGATTGTCCATGCTTTGGTATGATGGAGGCATTTTATTTTGGGACACCGATTTGAGCTTCATAGTGATCATCATAGCCTTCAGTATATCTTTACCCAGACTAATCTGAATGCTAGATAGAGAAGGTGGATGGAATCCCTTTGCGAATATGAATTTGAGATAAAGTATATTCAGGGGAAGGAAAATGTGGTTGCTGATTCTTTGAGTCGCAAGTGACAGGACATTCTAGCATTAACTCTTAGTGTGGACTTGCGGAGTAAGATACTCCAGTCACTTCCTAGAGATACATTGTATCAAGAGGTGAAAGCTGAGATAGAGTCAGGGAGACCATTAGAGGGAAGATTCTCTAGTTATGTTTTGGAGATAGATGGTCTTTTGTGTCATATGGATAGATCTATGTACCACCATTGGATGATTTGTGTACATTAGTGTTATCCGAGGCTCACCGTTCACCCTATTTGGCACATCCAGGTGTCAAGAAGATACATGCAAATATTTGACAACTCTATCATTGGGTTGGTATGAAGAGGCAGATTGTAGACTTTGTGGCTAGGTTTTTAGAGTGTCAGAGGGTCAAGGTGAATCACTAGCATCCAACGGGGCTTCTTCAACCTAATCTCATTCCATCATGGAAGTGGGACATTATATCTATAGATTTCATAGTTGTATTGCCTATGAATCCTCGCAAACATGATCCTATTATGGTGACCATTGATTGGTTAACCAAGGTGGCTCATTTATCACTGATGAGATCATCTTACACAGTAGCTTCTGTGGCCCAAGTCTTCATGCAGGACATTGTGAGACTTCATGGCATTCCTCTCCATATTATATCAGATCAAGATCCTATTTTTACCTCAGCCTTTTGGACATCTTTACATCATGATTTTGGTGCTCAGCTAAATTTCAGTTCAGCGTATCATCCTGAGACTGATGGTTAGACAGAGTGGGTGAACCAGGTTTTAGAGGACATTTTGAGGATGTATGTCATGGAAAGACAAACTCACTGGGAGGACTACTTGTACCTACTGGAGTTTGCATATAATTATGGATATCATAGTTCCATTAGCATGGCACCTTTTCAGGCATTGTATGGCCATCTTTTCCATACACCTTTGAGCTAGGATAGATTGGAGGACCATATTCTTCTTGGTCCTAAGATGCTTTGTGACATGGAGCAGCAGGTAGTGAGGATTCGTGAACATTTGGTGACTGTACAAGATAGATAGAAGAAGTATGTAAATGCTCACAGGGTGGATAGGCAGTTCATAGTTGGAGATAGAGTGTTCTTGAGAGTGCGTCCATGAAAGAGTCTGATCCATTATGGAAAGGGTTCAAAGTTTGCACCTCATTTTGTGGGACCATTTGAGATCCTAGAAAGGATAGGACTAGTTTCTTATCAACTTTCTTTGCCACCTAGCCTTTCACACATCCATGATGTTTTCCATGTTTCAGTTCTTAGGAGATATATACCTGACATTATGCATGTACTTGATTGGAATGAATTACATGTCAAGGACGGGCAGCTGGCTTTGGAGCCAATACATATTCTGGAGTAGCGGGGTGTGACCCTCAGCGGTCGCACCATAGAGCAGGTAAGGGTCCAATGGGACCCAAATGATGAGTCTTTAGTGACTTGGGAGGATGTAGCTAGATTATGGGGTTTATATCCCTACTTGTTTACGGGCTTCCAGGAGTAAGCCTAATCCTAGGGGGGGTAGATGTAACACCCACTCATGTTTTTCTTTTTAGTTTGTGATGCCATACTCTTTTAGGCATTGGTTTCAGTTGATTGGCCGAATTCTTTTAGGCTACTTTAATGAGAGCTACTATTCTTTCAGTTGATGGTGACTATTGATTATGATGTTATGGATATTATCATGATGCAATGATTTATGTTCTGATTATGTTGTACTTACCCCATACTTGCATGTATATGGTTATCATGTTTATGTATCTATTTGCATTTTTTTGTGGTAGAGGACAGAGACGTAGTTACTTGCTTTGGTGAGATCCACACGTTCGGCCGATCCCTATCATTGATTGCAATATTATATTATGCATGTACATGCATGTTATTTGATGATAGGATTGCAGGTATAGGGCATCATCTTCCCCGAATTGACAGGAGTGAGCATGCCCATAAATATTCATCTCAATGGTAAAGAGGAGAGGTAACATATAGATCCAAAACCCTAACCTAAGCCTAATCATCCTAATGTTGGATGAGTTTCAGTATGACTACCCTATCTAAATTTGTCTAGGTTGACAGAATTTGAATACCCCCTCTCTTGAGTTTGTGTGTGTTTTGCTTGATTATGCTTTCAGTGATTTTTGGATTATTGAGTGATTTCCCCATGTTTAATGAATTAATGGATTATAGTTGAATTGATTATTTAATTATATCCTAAGTTTATTTTAAATAATTAATTAAATTGAAATATTTGAATATTTTGATTTAATTAAATATTTAATTGAAAACTATAGTTAATGTGCTTATTTGATTAATTAAATAATTAAATATTTGGTTGCATGCATTATTGTGACATAAATATTTAATCTATTTAATTAAAATTTTTATTAATTACATGTGCATAATTGTGTTGAAAAAGTATTTTCAAATTGAAATATCTCAACTTGTAATTAGGATTCAAAGTTGAGTTGTGGCAATAAAGCATACTTTATTTAAATAATTTGGATTTACTTTCAATTTTCAAGTTGAGTTAAATTAGGGATTGACTTGGGAGTTGTCATTCACCTTTGCATGTTTAGGGGAATTTGAATCTCTTTAGGGGAAATTGGTCATTCATTCTCTCATAACAGGTTTTTGAGAATTGGAGAGCTCTTGGTGATTTTGGGGTTTTTGAAGAATTGTGGATTGTTGTGGATACTTGTTGCTTTGAAGTTTTCAGAATTTTCTATTGCTTGTGAGTGTGTGTGTTTGGATCTACATTATTGCCAGATCTATGGTTGAATTGGGATTGAGGGTTTCAGATCTACTTTCATCCTCGAAGCTACATTCTTCCATTTCTTGCATTGGAATCAAGGTAAGTTTCATTTTCCATGTATGGTTTTCAATTTTGTAGATCTGAGGTATTATGTGTTGTTTAAATGCATGTTCATCATTTTGGCTTTTAAATGGCTTATGGTTGTTTCTAAATTTTTGGGTGTTCATAGAAACCCTAGATCTGTATTTCTTTCATTTTCTATGTTCTTAGCATCATAGGGTTATGCTGTCAAAATTTCAGGAAGAAATTCCCTCTAGATCTCTTAGAAAACAAAAAAATTAACCATTTGTATAGTTTATACTATAGGAGGAAATTAAATTTATGGTTGCTTAATTTTTGATGTGTTTCAGACTTTTAGCAAAGCTTGGATCTATCATTTTCAAGATTATGTATTCCTTGTTATGGTACAGACATGCTGTCAAAATTTCGTATTTAGATCCCTTATAAAACTCCTAGAATTTGAAAAACCATTTTGCCTATAGTCCTAACTATAGTGGGAAATTAAATTTATAGTCCCTTTGTAATTTCAATGCAAAAAATTAAATCATATGAAAAAAAATACACTCTCTATTTTAATACAGACTGGTGTAAAAAATAAATAAATAAATAAAATATATATATATCTATATATATATATATATTTACCCAGAAAACAAAGACACAAAAAGACAAAAAAAAATATAATAAACCCCTTTTTGGATTTATTTTTGTTTTCGTATAAAAAAAATAAAAAAAAATTTATTATAAAAAAAACAAACTGTATGTTAAAAGTAGTTTTCGCAGTTTTAAAAAAAAAATTTATTTAAAAAAAAAAATTAAAAGTATGTGAAAGGGGTGGTGAGACCCCATCCCCACCAACCACCATGCCCATTGGTGCTGGGTAAGCGCGTGGGAGGGAGGCAGTGGCCCCCCTACCCACTGTCCCCTTTGACAGGGACAACGCAGACTACGCAGGGGGAGGGTACCCTATGGGCTCCCCCACTATCCTTAAAGGACAACACTTTACACGCTGGGGGTTGGGAACCTGCGTGGCCCCCCCCCCCCCCCCCCCAATTTCATATTTAATTTATGTTTTAAAAAAAAAGAAACATTATTTTATTATTTCATTTTTTAGTTTTAATGTATTATTAAATTTTATTTAATTTTAATTTAGTTAATTGTAATTTATTTAATTATTCTTGTTAAAAAATGGGAGTTAATTATATTTGAAAATAACTTTTTCATATTTAAATTATTTAAATTTTAATTAGTTTTAAATTAAATTAGTTTTAATATATATATATATATATATATATATA
>MU225664.1:0-24210 GCA_018584345.1 Thuja plicata | reverse complement strand
TATATATATATTGTTGATTATGTTTTAATAAACTAGAATGTTAATTTGAATTAATAGATAATATTAATTTTAGATTAATATATTGCTTATTAATTCTATTAACTTTATTAACATGTTTATTATGTTATTTGGATGAAAATTTGTTGATTTAATTAATGGTCATATTGATTGGAATGTTTATCTACGGGAGGCAATTTTAAATGGTTTAATGCAAATGACCGTAATTATTATTTCAACTTATGTTATGAATTTAAATGGGGATTGTGATGAGTTAGTTGTATATGTTTATATACCCAAAGTTCACTTTTCGGTCCTTTAGGACATTTTGTTTCCTATGCATCTGTATGGATCTTTGTACTTGTATATGTTGATTATTTGGGGACATTAGAAGACCTAGGATGTATACAGAGGCTGGGGGGAGTGTTTATATTTTCTATTACTTCATGGCATGTGTGTTGTTAGATATTTCCCTAAACTGACCGTGATGACCCTTTCGATTATGTACCTGTGTGTATACCTATATGTGACAGTTCCTGATTGTGTGGGATACTGGATTTGGGGTACACTAGGGTTGTGACCTATGCTGGATCTATTAGGATCTATGAGCCAAGGGTAGGTTACCTATATGTGTAGTAGGGGGTGGCTTGCAATAAGTTCTGTGTCTATAAGAGACTATTGGATTGCTTATTGTGGAGTTTCTATAATAAGTGATAACTATAGACATATATAGAATATTAAAATGGATTAATAAGATGTATCCTCACCCATGCTTGATTGCTAGTATAGGCTAAGATGGTATGGAGAAGATGTTAGTTGCCCTGTGAGTTACTTGACATAGTTAGTGGCCTTGTCAGTCTAAGAGGTCATTAGCTCTATGTATCGTCACACTTAAGTGCCAGAATCCATTGGATTACTAGGACAAGACTTAAGGGTTAGATGTACATGATGACACCCTCCTTTGTACAGTCTATATTTCCTACGTTGTCAGTTGCCTCTAGATTTGAGTCTTACCTATCATGATGATTAGTACACTAGATTAGAGAGCTATCAGGATCCCTTGCTTAGTGGTTATACCTTGTTGGTTTTGGATATTTGATTGGGATCTATTGTTATCTCCTCAGCATGGTGGGGTGGACCTTTGTGGTTCCACACAGATGGGTGGTAGTGTTTCTTTATCCATTGAGATTTGACATCCTTGTACGAGGTGATTGCTGGTTTCTTGCAGATGAGCTCTTTATGTTCCTTCATCATTTATCATATAATTTCATTATTGTAATCTTGTATTAGAGTATCGCATGTGATACCTAATCTGGAAATTGTAATAGTAAGTAGTTTAGAGTGATTACCACATACCCTGTGACATGTGCAGTGGATGTGAGTTTATGGTGGTTTCATGGTAATCTATGAGGATTGTATTTCTAGTTATGTAAGTTGTATTTGTTATGTAAATCAAATGGAATCTTTTATTATATTGTTATTTGTGTTTTTATTTAAGTAATTTAATGTCATGGGACCCTTGAGTTGTGTAATCTATGTGAGTGTAATACATGTGTATTAATGGTAATCACTTCTGCATGAATGTATGTTTCTTTATGTTGACTTAAAAAAAAAATTATTCAGCACACATAGTGGCATGTTTTAGGTTAATCTCTCTTGGGTTCCCTGGCGGGGTGTTACACTTAATTAGGTCAATCTATCTTATAAATAGATGTTGTATTCATTAAATTATGATGGATGAGATGATGAATGTAGCCTACAAGCACATCTTTGGATCAGATTGAAAGTTTCAAGAAACAAAACAACAAAAAGATGAATTTAGTTATCAAGAACCAAGAACAGAGGCTACTGAGCAACATAGGTATTAATCAATGACATTAGGGGATACATTTTTACATGTGATTTGTAATGGATATGTAATCAACAATAGTTAGATTGCATACGCTAAGGTCAATAAGTATTTTTTTTGCATTCTAACAAGTGCAAAAAATACAAGAAATCCTTTCAAGGAAGGTGGATTCAACAATCCTATTGTAAATCTCTTGACCGAGTGCACACTAAACAGTGTTGCAAAAGATCTTAATAGAGTAGACCTTAACCAGTCTCCACATGATACTTCTAACAGGGTAGATCATCAGAAGTGATCAAAATTGTAAGTCTTAACTAGCCCCTTCCAATCTACAGATAGTGAAGATTTTTTGGGTGTCGTCCCCACTGCAGTTTTTACCTTCTTATAGGTTTTTTCTACAATATCAATTAATTTCATTAATGTTTCTATGAATGTATACATGTTTGTTAAATTTTATGAATTGATGTATCTTACACAAAGATAGTATAGAACAGATGGTTGGTTATACAATTGATTACACAATGGTCAAAGGATAAAAGAGATAAAAGTTTTAGAGGTATTGATTCACCCCTCCCCTCTCAGTACACACTTCACATTATTTACCACAATATTTTGATGTCAAATTCTTCCATTTTAAATTTCATGAAGATTAAAGATCATTTGAAATATTAATTTAAAGTTTCAATTTCACTCTTGGATGTAAAACATGTCACAAAAATTTTTCAATTTTACACATTCAGAGGAAAACCCACCTAATATTTTGATGTCAAACCATTTTAAATTTCCCAAAGATGGAGCTCGTTTGAAATATTAATTTAAAGTTTCAATTTTGCTCCTAGACGTAAAATGTGTTACAAAAAAGTTTAATTTTGCACAATCAAAGGAAAACCCACCTAATATTTTGATGTAAAATGCTTCCATTTTAAATTTCATGAAGATCAGAGCTTGTTTGAAATACTAATTTAAAGTTTCAATTTTTATCCCAGATGTAAAAAGTGGCACTAAAAAGTTTCAATTTTTCACAATCACAAGAAAACACACCTAATATTTTGATGTCAAATGCTTCCATTTTAAATTTCACAAAGATCGGAGCTCGTTTGAAATATTAATTTAAAGTTTAAATTTTGCTCCCAGACGTAAAACATGTCACAAAAAAGTTTCAATTTTGCACAATCGTAGGAAAACCCACCTAATATTTTGATGTCAAATGCTTCCATTTTAAATTTCACGAAGATCAGAGCTCATTTAAAATATTAATTTAAAGTTCCAATTTTTCTCCCGAATGTAAAACATGTCACAAAAAAGTTTCAATTTTGCACAATCAAAGGAAAACCAACCTAATATTTTGATCTCAAATGCTTCCATTTTAAATTTCACGAAGATCGAGCTCGTTTGAAATTTAAATTTAAAGTTTTTATTTTTCTCCCAGACGTAAAATGTGTCACAAAAAATTTTCAACGTTGCACAATCAGAGGAAAACCCACCAAATATTTTGATTTTAAATGCCTCCATTTTAAATTTCAAGAAGATCGAAGCTCGTTTGAAATATTAATTTAAAGTTTCAATTTTTCTCCTAGATGTAAAACATGTCACAAATAATTTTATATTTTGCACAATCAGAGGAAAACCCACCTAATATTTTGATGTCAAATGTAGCCATTTTAAATTTCACAAAGATAGAGCTCATTTTAAATATTAATTTAAAGTTTCAATTTCGCTCCCAGACGTAAAACGTGTCACAAAAAAGTTTCAATTTTGCACAATTAGAGGAAAACCCACCTATTATTTTGATGTCAAATGCTTTAATTTAAAATTTCACGAAGATCGAAGCTCATTTGAAAAATTAATTTAAAGTTTCAGTTTTTCTCCCGGGTGTAAAATGTGTCACAAAAAAGTTTGAATTTTGCACAATCAAAGGAAAACCCACCTAGTATTTTGATGTCAAATACTTCCATTTTAAATTTTACAAAGATAGAGCTCGTTTAAAATATTAACTTAAAGTTTAAATTTTGCTCCTCGATGTAAATCATGTCACAAAAAAGATTCAATTTAGTACAATCAGAGGAAAACCCACCTAATATTTTAATGTCAAATCCTTCCATTTTAAATTTCATGAAGATCCAAGCTCGTTTGAAATATTAATTTAAAATTTAATTTTTTCTCCCAAATGTAAAACGTGTCACAAAAAAGTTTCAATTTTGCACAATTAGAGGAAAACCCACCTAATATTTTGATGTCAAATGCTTCAATTTTAAATTTCATGAAGATGGAGCTCATTTGAAATATTAATTTAAAGCTTCAATTTTTCTCCCAGATGTAAAATGTGTCACAAAAAGTTTCAATTTTATACAATCAGAGGAAAACCCACCTAATATTTTGATGTCAAATGCTTCCATTTTAAATTTCATGAAGATCGGAGCTCATTTGAAATATTAATTTAAATTTTCAATTTTTCTCCCAGATGTAATATGTTCCACAACAAAGTTTCAATTTTGCAATATCAAAGGAAACCCCACCTAATATTTTGATGTCAAATGCTTCTATCTTAAATTTCATGAAGATCGGAGCTGATTTGAAATATTAATTTAAAGTTTCAATTTTGTTCCCGATTGTAAAACATGTCATAAAAAAGTTTCAATATTGCACAATTAGAGGAAAACCCACCTAATATTTTTATGTCAAATGCTTCTATTTTAAATTTCATGAAGATCAGAGCTCGTTTGCTAATTTAAAGTTTCAATTTTTCTCCCAGATGCAAAAACTGTCAACAAAAGTTTCAATTTTGCACAATTATAGGAAAACCCACCTAATATTTTGATGTCAAATGCTTCTATTTTAAATTTTGCAAAGATGGAGCTCATTTGAAATATTAAATTAAGCTTTTAGTTTTTCTCCTGGAAGTAAAATGTATCACAAAAAAGCTTCAATTTTGCACAATCACAGGAAAACCCACCTAATATTTTGATGTAAAATGCTTCCATTTTAAGTTTAATGAAGATCGGAGCTCATTTGAAATATTAATTTAAAGTTTCAATTTTTCTCCCAGATATAAAACATGTCACAAAAAAGTTTCAATTTTTCATAATCAGAGGAGAAACCACCTAATATTCTGATGTCAAATGCTTCCATTTTAAATTTTATGAAGATGGAGTTTGTTTGAAATATTAGTTTAAAGTTTCAATTTTTCTCTCAGATGTAAAACGTTTCACAAAAAAGTTTCAATTTTTTACAATTAGAGGAAAACCCACCTAATATTTTGATTTTAAATGCTTCCATTTTAAATTTCATGAACATTGGAGCTTGTTTAAAATATTAATTTAAATTTTCAGCAAAGCCCCCAGATGTAAAACTTGTCACAAAAAGTTCCAATTTTGCACAATCAGAGGAAATCCCACCTAATATTTTGATGTCAAATGCTTCCATTTTAAATTTCACAAAGATGGAGCTCATTAGAAATATTAATTTAAAGTTTCAATTTTTCTCCTAGATGTACAATGTGTCACAAAAAAGTTTTAATTTTGCATAATCAGAGGAAAACCCACCTAATATGTTGATGTCAAATACTTCTATTTTAAATTTCACAAAGATCCGAGCTCGTTTGAAATATTAATTTAAAGTTTCAATTTTGCTCACATGTGTAAAATGTGTCACCAAAAAGTTTCAATTTTTCCCAATCAGAGGAAAACCCACCTAAGATTTTGATGTCAAATGCTTCCATTTCAAATTTCACGAAGATGGGGCTCATTTGAACTATTAATTTAAAGTTTCAATTTTTCTAATAGACGTAAAACGTGTCACAAAAATGTTTTAATTTTGTACAGTTGGAGGAAAACCCATCTAATATTTTGATGTCAAATGCTTCCATTTTAAATTACAAGAAGATCAGAGCTCATTTGAGATATTAATTTAAAGTTTCAATTTTTCTCCTAGATGTAAAACATGTCACAACAAAGTTTCAATTTTGCACAATTAGAGGAAAAACCACCTAATATTATTATGTCAAATGCTTTCATTTTAAATTTCATGAAGATGGAGCTCATTTGAAATATTAATTAATACTTTCAATTTCTCTCCCGGGCGTAAAATGTGTCACAAAAAGGTTTCAATTTTGCACAATCAGATGAAGACCCACCTAATATTTTGATGTCAAATTCTTCCATTTCAAATTTCATGAAGATCCGAGCTCATTTGAAATATTAATTTAAAGTTTCAATTTTTCTCCCGGATGTAAAATGTGTCACAAAAAAGTTTCAATGTTGCACAATTAGAGGAAAACCCACCTAATATTTTAATGTCAAATTCTTCCATTTTAAATTTCAGGAAGATGGAGCTTGTTTGAAATATTAATTTAAAGTTTCAATTTTTCTCCCAGGCGTAAAATGTGTCACAAAAAACATACAATTTTGCACAATCAAAGGAAAAACTAGCTAATATTTTGATGTCAAATGCTTCCATTTTAAATTTCATGAAGATGGAGCTCGTTTGAAATATTAATTTAAAGTTTTAATTTTGCTCCCGGACATAAAACTTGTCACAAAAGAGTTTCAATTTTTCACAACCAGAGGAAAACCCAATTAATATTTTAATATCAAATGCTTCTATTTTAAATTTCACAAAGATCCGAGCTTGATTGAAATATTAATTTAAAGTTTCAATTTTTCTCCCAAATGCAAAACGTGTCACAAAACAGTTTCAATTTTGCATAGTCAGAGAAAAACCCACCTAATATTTTGATGTCAAATGCTTCCATTTTAAATTTCATGAAGATCAGAGCTCTTTTGAAATATTAATTTAAAGTTTCAATTTTTCTCCCAGCTGTAAAACGTGTCACAAAATTTTTTGAATTTTGCATAATTAGAGGAAAACCCACCTAACATTTTGATGTCAAATGCTTCCGTTTTAAATTTCACGAAGATGGAGATCATTTGAAATATTAATTTAAAGTTTCAATTTTTCTCCCGGACAGAAAATGCGTCAGAAAAAAGTTTCAATTTGCACAATCACAGGCAAAACCACCTAATAGTTTGATGTCAAATGCTTCCATTTTAAATTTCATGAAGATCAGAGGTCATTTGAAATATTAATTTAAAGTTTCAATTTTGCTCCCATATGTAAAATGTGTCACAAAAAAGTTTCAATTTTGCACAATCAAATGAAAAACCACCTAATATTTTGATGCCAAATGCTTCCGTTTTAAATTTCATGAAGATGGAGCTCATTTGAAATATTAATTTAAAGTTTCAATTTTTCTCCTAGACGTAAAACGTGTCACAAAAAAGTTTTATTTTTTTACAATTAGAGGAAAACCCACCTAATATTTCGATGTCAAATGCTTCCATTTTAAATTTCATGAACATTGGAGCTTGTTTAAAATATTAATTTAAATTTTCAACTAAGCTCCCATATGTAAAACATGTCACAAAAAGTTCCAATTTTGCACAATCAGAGGAAAACCCACCTAATATTTTGATGCCAAATTCTTCCATTTTAAATTTCAAGAAGATGGAGCTCATTTGAAATATTAATTTAAAGTTTCAATTTTTCTACCAGATGTAAAATGTGTCACAAAATAGTCTCAATTTTGCACAATTAGAGGAAAAACCACCTAATATGTTGATGTCAAATACTTCCATTTTAAATTTCACGAAGATCCAAGCTCGTTTAAAATATTAATTTAAAGTTTCAATTTTGCTCGTGGATGTAAAACGTGTCACCAAAAAGTTTCAATTTTGCACAACCAGAGGAAAACCCACCTAATATTATGATGTCAAATGCTTCCATGTCAAATTTCACAAAGATGGGGCTCATTAGAAATATTAATTTAAAGCTTCAATTTTCCTCCTAGACATAAAACGTGTCACAAAAAAGTTTTACTTTTGCACAATCGGAGGAAAACCCACCTAATATTTTGATGTCAAATGCTTCCATTTTAAATTACATGAAGATCAGAGCTCATTTGAAATATTAATCTAAAGTTTCAATTTTGCTCACGGATGTAAAACATGTCACAAAAAAGTTTCAATTTTGCTCCTAGATATAAAACATGTCATAAAAAGTTTCAATTTTCCACAATGAGAGGAAAACCCACCTAATATTTTGATGTCAAATGCTTTCATTTTAAATTTCATGAAGATTGAGCTTGTTTGAAATATTAATATAAAGTTTCAATTTTTCTCCCAGACCTAAAATGTGTCACAAAAAAATTTCAATTTTACACAATCAAAGGAAAACCCACCTAATATTTTGATGTCAAATGCTTCCATTTTAAATTTCACAAAGATTCGATCTTGTTTGAAATATTATTTTAAATTTTAAATTTTTCTCCCGGATGTAAAACGTGTCACAAAAAAGTTTCAGTTTTGCACAATCAGAGGAAAATCCACCTAATATTTTGATGTCAAATGCTTCCATTTTAAATTTCACAAAGAAGGAGCTCATTTAAAATATTAATTTAAAGTTTCAATTTTTCTCCCGAGTGTAAAATGTGTCACAAAAACCTTACAATTTTCAAAAATCAGAGGAAAAATACCTAATATTTTGATGTCAAATGCTTCCATTTTAAATTTCAGGAAGATGGAGCTCGTTTGAAATATTAATTTAAAGTTTCAATTTTGCTCTCATACGTAAAACTTGTCACAAAAAAACTTCAATTTTGCAGAATCAGAGGAAAACCCACTGAATATTTTAATGTCAAATGCTTCTATTTTAAATTTCACGAAGATCCGAGATCGATTGAAATATTAATTTAAAGTTTCAATTTTTCTCCCGGATGCAAATTGTGTCACAAAAAAGTTTCAATTTTTGATAGTCAGAGAAAAACCCACCTAATATTTTGATGTCAAATGCTTCCATTTTAAATTTCATGAAGATCAAATCTCGTTTGAAATATTAATTTAAAGTTTCAATTTTGCTCCTGGCTGTAAAACATGTCACAAAAAAGTTTGAATTTTGCACAATCAGAGGAAAACCCACCTAATATTTTGATGTCAAATGCTTCCATTTTAAATTTCATGAAGATGGAGATCATTTGAAACATTAATTTAAAGTTTCAATTTTGCTCTCGGACGTAAAACGTGTCACAAAAAAGTTTCAATTTTGCACAATCAGAGGAAAACCCACCAAACATTTTGATGTCAAATGCTTCTATTTTAAATTTCACGAAGATCAGATCCTATTTGAAATATTAATTTAAAGTTTCAATTTTTCTCTTGGATGTAAAACATGTCACAAAATATTTTCAATTTTGCACAATCAGAGGAATACCCACCTAATATTTTGATGTCAAATGCTTCCATTTAAAATTTCACTAAGATCCAAGTTTGTTTTAAATATTTATTTAAAATTTCAATTTTTCTCCCACATGCAAAACGTGTCACAAAAAAGTTTCAATTTTCTGCAATCAGAGGAAAGCCCACCTAATACTTTGATTTCAAATGCTTCTATTTTAAATTTCATGAAGATGGAGCTCGTTTGAAATATTAATTTAAAGTTTCAATTTTTCTCCTGGGTGTAAAACATGTCACAAAAAAGTTTCAATTTTTTATAGTTAGAGGAAAACCCACCTAATATTTTGATGTCAAATGCTTCCATTTTAAATTTCACGAAGATCAAAGCTCATTTGAAATATTAATTTAATGTTTCAATTTTGCTCCTGGATTTAAAACATGTCACCAAAAAGTTTTGATTTTGCACAATCAAAACAAAATGCACCTAATATTTTGATGTCAATTGCTTTCATTTTAAATTTCACAAAGATGGAGCTCGTTTGAAATATCAATTTAAAGTTTAAATTATTCTCGTGCACATAATATGTGTCACAAAAAAATTTCTATTTTGCACAATCAGAGGAAAACCCACCTTATATTTAGATGTCAAATGCTTTCATTTGAAATTTCATGAAGATCAGAGCTCATTTGAAATATTAATTTAAAGTTTCAATTTTTCTCCTGGATGCAAAATGTGTCACAAAAAAGTTTCAATTTTGCACAATTAGAGGAAAACCCACCTAATATTTTGATGTCAAATGCTTCGATTTTAAATTTCACAAAGATGGACCTTGTTTGAAATATTAATTTAAAGTTTCAATTTTTCTCCTCGAGTAATACGTGTCACAAAAAAGTTTCAATTTTACATAATTAGAGGAAAACCCACCTAATATTTTTATGTCAAATGCTTTCATTTTAAATTTCATGAAGATCGGAGCTCGTTTGTAATATTAATTTAAAGTTTCAATTTTGTTCTCGGATGTAAAACGTGTCAGAAAAATGTTTCAATTTTGCACAATTAGAGGAAAACCTACCTAAAATTTTGATGTCAAATGCTTCTATTTTAAATTTCATGAAGATGGAACTCGTTTGAAATATTAATTTAAAGTTTAAATTTTTCTCTTGGACGTAAAATGTGTCACAAAAAAGTTTCAATTTTTCACAGTAAGAGGAAAACCCACCTAATATTTTGGTGTCAAATGCTTCCATTTTAAATTTCATGAAGATTGAAGCTCATTTGAAATATTAATTTAAATTTTCAATTTTTCTCCCTGATGTAAAACGTGTCACAAACAAGTTTCAATTTTGCACAATCAGAGGAAAACCCACCTAATATTTTGATGTCAAATGCTACCATTTTAAATTTCATGAATATGGAGCTCGTTTGAAATACTAATTTAAAGTTTCAATTTTTCTCTGGGATGTAAAACATGTCCCAAAAAAGCTACAATTTTGCACAATCAGAGGAAAACCCACCTAATATTTTGATGTCAAATGCTTCCATTTTAAATTTCATGAAGATCCAAGCTCATTTAAAATATTAATTTAAAGTTTCAATTTTGCTCCCAGATGTAAAATGTGTCACCAAAAACTTTCAATTTTCCACAATCAGAGGAAAACCCACCTAATATTTTGATGTCAAATACTTCCATTTCAAATTTCATGAAGATGGAGCTCGTTTGAAATATTAATTTAAAGTTTTAATTTTGCTCCCAGACGTAAAACGTGTCACAAAAAAGTTTTAATTTTACACAATCGGAGGAAAAACCACCTACTATTTCTATGTCAAATGCTTGCATTTTAAATTTCATGAAGATCAGAGCTTGTTTGAAATATTAATTTAAAGTTTCAAGTTTTTTTCAGGATGTAAAATGTGTCATAAAAAAGTTTCAATTTTGCACAATCAGAGGAAAACCCACCTAATATTTTGATGTTAAATGCTTCCATTTTAAATGTCGCGAAGATGGACCTCATTTGAAATATTAAATTAAACTTTCAATTTTGCTCCCAGACGTAAAATGTGTCACAAAAAGGTTTCAATTTTGCAAAATCAGAGGAAAGCCCACTTAATATTTTAATGTCAAATGCTTCCATTTTAAATTTCATGAAGATCCAAGCTCATTTGAAATATTAATTTAAAGTTTCAATTTTGCTCTCAGATGTAAAACGTGTCTCAAAAAAGTTGCAATTTTGCACAATGAGAGGAAAACCCACATAATATTTTGATGTCAAATGCTTCCATTTTAAAATTCATGAAGTTGGAGCTCATTTGAAATATTAATTTAAAGTTGTAATTTTTCTCCTAGGCGTAAAACGTCTCACAATAAAGTTTCAATTTTGCACAATCAGAGGAAAAACCACCTAATATTTTGATGTTAAATGCTTCCATTTTAAATTTGATGAAGATGGAGCGCATTTGAAATATTAATTTAAGTTTTCAATTTTTCTCCTAGATGTAAAATGTGTCACAAAAAAGTTTCAATTTTGCACAATCATAGGGAAACCCGCCTAATATTTTAATGTCAAATGCTTCTATTTTAAATTTCACGAAGATTCGAACTTGATTGAAATATTAATTTAAAGTTTCAATTTTGCTCCCGGATGCAAAACGTGTCACAAAAAAGTTTCAATTTTGCATAGTCAGAGGAAAACCCACCTAATATTTTGATGTCAAATGCTTCCATTTTAAATTTCATGAAGATTGGAGCTCGTTTGAAATATTAATTTAAAGTTTAAATTTTACTCCTAACTGTAAAACGTGTCACAAAAAATCTTCAATTTTGCACAATTGGAGGAAAACTCATCTAATGTTTTGATGTCAAATGCTTCCATTTTAAATTTAACGAAGATGGAGCTCAATTGAATTATTAATTTAAAGTTTCAATTTCGCTCCCTGATGTAAAACGTGTCAAAAAAAGTTTCAATTTTGTACAATCAGAGGAAAATCTACCTAATATTTTGATTTCAAATGCTTCCATTTTAAATTTCACGAAGATCTGATCACATTTGAAATATTAATTTAAATTTTGAATTTTTCTCCCCAATGTAAAATGTGTCCCAAAAAAGTTTCAATTTTGCATAGTTAGAGGAAAACCCACCTAATACTTTGATGTCAAATGCTTCCATTTTAAATTTCACGAAGATGGAGATCATTTGAAATATTAATTTAAATTTTCAATTTCGCTCCCGGATGTAAAATGTGTCCCAAAAAAGTTTCAATTTTGCACAATCAAAGGAAAACCCACCTAATATTTTGATGTCAAATGCTTCCATTTTAAATTTCATGAAGATCTGAGCTCATTTTAAATATTTATTTAAAGATTCAATTTTGCTCCCAGATGAAAAACATGTCATAAAAAAGTTTCAGTTTTGCACAATCAGAGGAAAACCCACTTAATATTTTGATGTCAAATCTTCCATTTTAAATTTCATGAAGATGGAGATCATTTGAAATATTAATTTAAAGTTTCAATTTTTCTCGCCAGCATAAAACGTGTCACAAAAAACTTTCAATTTTGCATAATCAGAGGAAAACCCACCTAATATTTTATTTTTTATTTTTAAGTTCTATCTAGGTGACAATGCCCTTTGTATTACTTTTGAAAAAAAAGATTACATAGTGGAAAGAAAACTAACTAATTCATTCAGGATCAATTATATAAATAACTAATCCCGTTTCCGATAACCAAAAGCCTATCCACTATACCCTCTAGAAATAGATTCTCGTTCTTATTGGAAAAATCTATAAACTTTTCTAGATTGTCATCCTTCAAGATACCTTTTCTGAATAAATTCCAAGCTTTCTTTATTTTCTATTTCTTACCTTCTTCTTGGATCCAAAAATGTCCTACTCTGCACCCATGCTTTGTTTCTTCTTTGATATAGTCCAAGGAGCTAGCAACCTCTGAGTATATAGAGTCCTCCACTGTATTCTGAATAATGGAATTGGCTTGAATAGTGTTTCCTAGAACTCGTATAATAGGTTGAAACATGTTGTATATCAGGACTCCATCATGAACATGACCCCCTGCCCAAAATTTGGTTCCCAGGATCGCCACCACCATCATACATTCACGACTATTTTCCTTCTTGAAGATGCATGTGATCTGTTCCTCCAGTGGCTCATTTAGAGGCACTCCTTTGGTGCACCTATAATGTATGCCCAAACTTATCGCCATTTCTTCTCTGCTAACTTGACTAATAATGTAGTCTTTAAATAGATTGAATTCGACCATCAAGACTTGACTGGTCTCAAAATAAATCATTTCAATCTTTCCTCGATTGTGAATATTTAGAATCATGCTCCTATGTCAAAGGTCATAGGATACATTTCTTCCTATGGGAGTGCCAATAAGACCTAGTCCTCATCCTATTCCTTTTCTTGGGATTGTAGATTGATCTTTCGTGATGATCTCTAAAAGATTCTTCATTATAAATTTGATCTGATCAATTCCCCTTTCTGACTCATTGTCAACCCCTAAATTTCCTAGGAAGTCCACTGCCGTATTTCCTTCCCGAAAAAACATGTTGTAATTGATAGTCACCCAATTTATTCAAATGTTATGATATTATCAGGATCCATGCTGCTAACTTCCAAGAATGGAATCCAAAATTCATGATTCCATTAATAATTATCTGAGAGTCACCTTCCAAGGAAGATATTTCTGCCACATTATTGGTGGTTACACCTATGGATCCTACCATGGCTCTGAGAACTACTCCTTTGTCATTTTTAATGATTGCACCTATTCCACTCTTCCTCAGGTTACTTCTGATAGCTCCATCAAAATTCAATTTCATCCAGCCTTTCTGTGGTACCTCTCAGGTCACTATGCTTCTGTCCATCTTCTTATCTTTCATAATGTGTCCCTCACTCTTCCTAAAATTCCAAAAATCCTCCATATCGAGATCCCATTTGAACTTATGTTTGAAGGCCAATCCTTGGGTTCTGCTTTTCACTACCTCCTCTATGGCTAATTTGATCACATTTTGTAATGATTCCACTTCCATCTCCCTTTCCACAAAGATCCTCCTATTCCTCTCTTTCCAGATGTGCCAAACTAGAAGGGAGGGACTCACTATCCATAGTACTCCCCATTTTGAATGTCTCCTTTGGGTCGGCCATGAGTTCAAGAATTCCTTGATTGTCTCACTCCTTACCATGCTCCATTATAGCATTACAAACAACCAATTCCAGCAATCTTGTGCAAAAGGGAACCAAAATAGGAGATGGTCCATCGTTTCCTCTTCTTTTTTATACAAGATACATCAATTAGGTCCCACAATTCCTATCATCTACAGATGGTTTCCTATTAGAATCTTTCCATGCAACACAATCCAAAGGAAAGCCCCTGCTTTTAGGAGTGGCCATTTACCCCAGCATAGTATCGAGGGCCACTTGTTTTCTTTGCTTTTGAATCTCTGTAATTCGTATCCCAAATTTAGATGCACTCCACTTTAGTTGGTGCGCTGCATCTGAGGGAAAGACTATTTTTGATAATAGTAGATCCGTCAATTTGATTTGATTGGCTGTATTACCTTCCTCCACTAATTTCCATCCTACCATTGGAGAAGAGTCCCTAGGTCTATCCAAATAATTTTCTACCCATTGGCCCATCAAAGCTTCAATCGAAGAGACCCAATTCTTGTCTTCAAAAGAATCTATTAAAGGAGGGTCACCGTTCCAAGAGTCTCACTAGATATTCACTCTATGACCATTACCATTTTCCCACTTGAGGTGATCCATGATAAGGTCATGGCTATTCCAAATAAAGCACCACCTATGGGGACCTTTTACTAAGTTGGCTGCTATCAGAACTCTATCAAGTTATTTGGAATCCAAATATTTGGCTGCCATGACCTTACACCACTATTTTGAAGGATATTTGAACATTTTCTAGGCCAATTTGGCTCCTAGTGCTCTATTATGATAACCCATTTTTCTCATTCCAATGCCTCCATCTTCTTTGGACTTACAAGCCACTTCCCATTTGATAAGGGGAATATTTTTACTCCTTCGAGCCTTCCCACATAAGTTTTTTCATCACCCTATCAATAGAAGCTGGTGCTTTATTAGTCATTTGATAAATTGACATGTAATATATAGGGACGCATGAGAGAACAAATTTAATCATTTGGATTCTACCTGCTTGAGAGAGCCACTTACTTTTCCAAGCTGATGCTTTATTTTGACATCTGGTCACAACTTCTTCCCATATTTTTGGATCTATTCGACCCAAGGATAAAGGGACTCCAAGATATACAATGGGGAATTTCGCTGGTTTGAAGCCCAAAATGCCAATGATGTTATTACTCAATCTACTGCTGGTGTTGATAAAATATACTTTAGATTTGGATTTATTCATACTCTTCCCTGAGCCTTTTTCATATATTTCCAGCACACCTATGATAGCCTTAGCTTCCCTAATCAAAGATTCTCCAAACAAGATAGTGTCATCAATAAACTGAGAGTGCGTAACTAGATCCAAGTTGGTGTGGATAGAAATCCCTGTCCATGAGCCCAATTCTGACTATTTTTAAATATTTCTACCAATGACTTCTGCCATCAATACAAAAAGGAAGGGAGATAGTGGGTCACCTTATCTTAACCCATTAGTAGCTTGGAAGAAGCCACAAATAGAACTGTTAACAAGAAGAGAGAAGTGGACTGAAGATAAACAATGAGATATGAACCTAATCCACTCTTTGCTAAAACCAAATGGAAGGAGGACTTCAAATAGAAAGGACCACCTCACTCTATCATAAGCTTTACAAACATATAATTTAACAATCATGCCTGGTTTTTTATTAGACTACAAGGAGTGAATGGATTCTCCTGCCAACAAAATGCTATCTACAATTTTTCTTCCTAGAACAAAACTATGTTGTTCAACCGAGATAAACCTATCAAGCATTGGATTTAATCTATTTACCATCACTTTCAAGATGATTTTATATAAGGAATTACATAGGGAAATTGGACAAAAATCCACCATATTCACAGAATCCTCCTTCTTAGGGATCAGAATGATGACCATATTGTTGATCTCTCTCACAAATCCGCCCTTCTTCCTGAAATCCTCTGCTACTTTAAGGATGTCATCTCCCATAAATCTCCAACATTTTTGAAAAATCCTTGAGGACATTCCATCTAGGCCAGGATTTTTATTGTGGAGGTTGTCGAATGTGGCTTTTTTAATTTCCTGCAAATAGAAAGGACACATCAATTCCAAATTGTCTACCTGTGAGACCATCTTCAGAATTAAATCCAATAGATTTTGAGGATCCTAAAATATTCCTTCCTCAAATTCCCTGAGAATTGATTTGAAATAATTTACTACTATAGTTTCTACAGCTTCGACATCTTCCAGCCAGGTTCCTTGGACATCTTGGATGAGGTTAATCCTCTTGTTAGATCTCTTCACATTAACCAAAGCATGAAAGAATTTGGTAATAAAATCACCTTATCTGATCCAATTATCCCTAGATTTCTCTCTCTAAAACACTTCTTCTCTTATGAGAATTTTGGCTAATTCATTTTTCAAACATTTTTCTTGTAAGAAATCATTGTTGGTCATACCATCTGCAATGACTTGACCATTAAGCTTATCAAGATCATCTTCAATATGGTTTTTTTCAACACATATATTTTTGAATGAGTCCCTATTCCAAATTTTCATATATTCCTTCAGTGATTTAAGTCTTTTCATAAAACAAACACTTGGAGTTCCTTTAAAAATATCACTCTCCTTCCACCATCTTTCCAATTTGGGAAAAAATTCCTTATCTCTCAACCACATGCTATGAAATTTGAAACTTGCTTTGCCATCTTTAGAAGCCTCATGGATATTAAGTTGAACTGGGAAATGATCTAACAAATAAAATGGAAGAATACAGAAGTCCATATTGAAAGAGGAGTCTAACTAATGAGGACCTACCAGAAATCTATCCAATCACTCTGAGATTTTGGTAAATTTTTCTCTTTGATTGGTCCAGGTTTATTTACCATTGGATGGGATCAAATCAAACAAATGGTTCTCGAAGAAAAAATCTCTAAAATCTCCCATGATTTGAGAAGACATCTGTAAGCCCCCCAACTTATCTTCTAAATCTAGCAGAGCATTAAAATCCTCTGCAATAATCACTTTGAAGCTATCTATGAAGGCCATTTTTTTTGATATTTATGTCCACACCTTCTTTTTATCTTCCATTTTCACCAGACCATAGATATTAAATATCAGGAAAGTCAAATTATTTTTCAAACAAATTACTTTACCATAAATCCAGTTGGATGTACTTGTGAGTTATGTCACCTTAAAATTATAAGGATTCCACATTAGACCAAGGTCTCCTGCCATTCCTTTGGCTTCTTGGAAAAATCATTCCATTCGATTGCATGAATGAAGAAAGATGAGAGCTTTATCTAGATTAAATTTCATCTCTTGGATTAATACTATGTCGCTCTCCATCCTTTTAAACACCCCTTTAATCAAGCATTTTTTGTCAGGGGCTGATAGACCCCTGACATTCCAAGTTGAGATTTTCATCTTTCACCAAGAGAGATCCCACCTCCCTTGGATTTTCTAAGAAAATCAAAGGCATTAATGATCCTTTTCCCCTTAGCCCTCTCTTCTCTTTTCTACTTATTAGAACACCTTCCCCTGCCACCTTTGGATTTTCCAATAAGAACAATGACAAATTGGCTAACATTCCTTGGGTCAACATTGTCCAACTCATCTGAAAGACTAAAGTGATCTTCTGAAGTTTCAATTTTGCATAGTCAGAGGAAAAATCACCTAATATTTTGATGTCAAACGCTTCCATTTTAAATTTCATGAAGATGGAGCTCATTTGAAATATTAATTTAAAGTTTCAATTTTGCTCCCGGACGTAAAACGTGTCACAAAAAAGTTTTAATTTTGCATAATCGGAGGAAAACCCACCTAATATTTTGATGTTAAGTGCTTCCATTTTAAATTTTATGAAGATCAAAGCTTGTTTGAAATATTAAATTAAAGTTTCAATTTTTCTCTCCCATGTAAAATGTGTCACAAAAATGTTTCAATTTTTCACAATCAGAGGAAAACCCACCTAATATTTTGATGTCAAATGCTTCCATTTTAAATTTCATGAAGATGGAGCTCATTTGAAATATTATTTTAAAGTTTCAATTTTTCTCCCGAATGTAAAATGTGTCACAAATTTTTTTATATTTTATACAATCAGAGGGAAACCCACCAAATATTTTGATGTCAAATTATTCCATTTTAAATTTCATGAACATCGAACCTTGTTTGAAATATTAATTTAAACTTTCAATTTTTTTCTGGGATGTAAAATGTGTCACAAAAAATTTTAAAATTTGCACAATCAGAGGAAAAACCACCTAATATTTTGATGTCAAATGCTTCTAGTTTAAATTTTACAAAGATGGTGCTCGTTTGAAATATTAATTTAAAGTTTCAATTTTTCTCCCAAACGTAAAAAATGTCACAAAAAAGTTTCAATTTTTCTCCTGAATGTAAAATGTGTCACAAAAAAGTTTCAATTTTGCACAATTAGAGGAAAACCCACCTAATATTTTGATGTAAAATACTTCCATTTTAAATTTCATGAAGATGGAGCTTGTTTGAGACATTAATTTAAAGTTCCAATTTTGCTCCTAGATGTAAAAGGTGTCACAAAAAAGTTTCAATTTTGCACAATCAAAGGAAAACCCACCTAATATTTTGATGTCAAATGCTTCAATTTTAAATTTGACAAAGATTTGAGCTCATTTGAAATATTAATTTAAAGTTTCAATTTTTCTCCGGGATGTAAAACGTGTCAGCAAAAAGTTTTAATTTTGCACAATCAGAGGAAAACCCACCTAATATTTTGATTTCAAATGCTTCCATTTTAAATTTCATGAAGATAAAGCTCATTTGAAATATTAATTTAAACTTTCAATTTTGCTCCCTGACGTAAAACGTGTCACAAAAAAGTTTCAATTTTGCACAATCAGAGGAAAACCCACCTAATATTTTAATGTCAAATGCTTCTAATTTAAATTTCACAAAGATCCCAGCTCGATTGAAATATTAATTTAAAGTTTCAATTTTTCTCCCGGATGCAAAACGTGTCACAAAAAAGTTTCAATTTTGCATAGTCAGAGGAAAACCCACCTAATATTTTAATGTCAAATGCTTCCATTTTAAATTTCACAGAGATTAGAGCCAATTTAAAATAATAATTTAAAGTTTCAATTTTGCTCCTTGTTGTAAAATATGTGACAAAAAAGTTTCAATTTTGCAAAATCAGAAGAAAACCCACCTAATATTTTGATGTCAAATGCTTCCATTTTCAATTTCACGAAGATAGATCTCATTTGAAATATTAATTTAAAGTTTCAATTTTGCCCCTGTATGTAAAATGTGTCCCAAAAAAGTTTCAAGTTTGCACAGTTAGAGGAAAACCCAACTAATATTTTGATGTCAAATGCAACCATTTTAAATTTACGAAGATGGAGCTCATTTTAAATATTAATTTAAAGTTTCAATTTTTCTCCCAGATGTAAAATGTGTCACAAAAAAGTTTCAATTTTGCACAATCAGAGGAAAATGCACCTAATATTTTGATGCCAAATGCTTCGATTTTAAATTTCACAAAGATCGGAGCTTGTATGAAATGTTAATTTAAAGTTTCAATTTTGCTCTCGGATGTAAAATGTGTCACAATTTTTTTTTAATTTTGTACAATCAAAGGAAAACCTAGCTAATATTTTGATGTCAAATGCTTGCATTTTAAATTTTAGGAATATTGGAGCTCATTTGAAATATTAATTTAAAGTTTTAATTTTGCTCTCGGATGCAAAACATGTCACAAAAAATTTTCAATTTCACACAATTAGAGGAAAACCCACCTAATATTTTGATGTCAAATGCTTCCATTTTAAATTTCATGAAGATGGAGCTCGTTTGAAATATTAATTTAAAGTTTCAATTTTTCTCCCGTACGTAAAACCTATCAAAAAAAGTTTTAATTTTTCAATCGGAGGAAAACCCACCTAATATTTTGATGATAAGTGCTTCCATTTTAAATTTCATGAAGATCAAGGCTCGCTTGAAATACTAAATTAAAGTTTCAATTTTGCTCCCGGCTATAAAATGTGTCACAAAAAAGTTTCAATTTTGCATAGTCAGAGGAAAACCCACCTAATATTTTGATGTTAAATTTTCCATTTTAAATTTTATGAAGATCAAAGCTCATTTGAAATATTAATTTAAAGTTTTAATTTTTTCTCCCGACTACAAAACATGTCACAAAAAAGTTTGATTTTTGCACAATTAGAGGAAAACCCACCTAATATTTTGATTTCAAATGCTTCCATTTTAAATTTCACAAAGATGGAGTTCATTTTAAATATTAATTTAAAGTTTCAATTTTGCACAATCAGAGGAAAACCCACCAAATATTTTGATGTCAAATTCTTCCATTTTAAATTTCATGAAGATCAGAAGTTGTTTGAAATATTAATTTAAAGTTTCAATTTTTCTCCCAGACGTAAAACATGTCACAAAAAATTTTCAATTTTGCACAATCAGAGGAATACCAACCTAATATTTTGATTTCAAATGCTTCCATTTTAAATTTCATGAAGATTTGAGCTCGTTTGAAATATTTATTTAAAGTTTCAATTTTTCTCCTGGATGTAAAATGTGTCACAAAAAAGTTTCAATTTTGCACAATCAGAGGGAAACCCACCTAATACTTTGATGTCAAATGCTTCCATTTTAAATTTCACGAATATGGAGCTTGTTTGAAATATTAATTTAAAGTTTCAATTTTTCTCCTGGGTGTAAAACGTGTCACAGGAGTGTTTCAATTTTTCATAATCAAAGGAAAAACCATCAAATATTTTGATGTCAAATGCTTCCATTTTAAATTTCATGAAGATGGATCTCATTTGAAATATTGATTTAAAGTTTCAATTTTGCTACCGAACGTAAAACATGTCACAAAAAAGTTTTAATTTTGCACAATCAGAGGAAACCCACCTAATATTTTGATGTCAAATGCTTCCATTTTAAATTTCACGAAGATGTAGATCGTTTGAAATATTAATTTAAAGTTTCAATTTTTCTCCTGAAGGTAAAATGTGTCACAAAAAAATTTCAATTTTGCATAATAAGAGAAAATCCCACCTAATATTTTGATGTCAAATGCTTCCATTTTAAATTTAACAAAGATCCGTGCTCATTTGAAATATTAATATAAAGTTTCAATTTTGCTCCTAGATGTTAAATGTGTCACCAAAAAGTTTCAATTTTGCACAATCAGAGGAAAACACACCTAATATTTTTATGTCAAATGCTTCCATTTTAAATTTCATGAACATCCGAGCTCATTCAAAATATTAATTTAAAGTTTCAATTTTTCTCCCAGATGTAAAATGTGTCACCAAAAAGTTTCAATTTTGCACAATCAGAGAAAAACCCACCTTATATTTTCATGTCAAATGCTTCCATTTAAAATTTCATGAAGATGGAGGTCATTTGAAATATTAATTGAAAGTTTCAATTTTTCTCCCAAACGTAAAACGTGTCACAAAAAAGTTTCAATTTTGCACAATCCGAGGAAAACCCACCTAATATTTTGATGTCAAATACTTCCATTTTAAATTTCATGAATATCAGAGCTCGTTTGAAATATTAATTTAAAGTTTCAATTTTTCTCTTAGATGTAAAACGTGTCACAAAAATGTTTCAAATTTGCACAATCAGAAGAAAATACACCTAATGTATTAATGTGAAATGCTTCCATTTTAAATTTCATGAAGATCTGAGCTCATTTGAAATATTAATTTAAAGTTTCAATTTTGCTCCCAGATGTAAAATGTGACACAAAAAAGATGTAATTTTGCACAATAAGAGTTTACGCACCTAATATTTTGATTTCAACTCCTTCCTTTTTAAATTTAATGAAGATCGGAGCTCATTTGAAATATTAATTTAAAGTTTCACTTTTGCTCCCATATGTAAAACGTATCACAAAAAATTTTCAATTTTGCGCAATGAGAGGAAAACCCACCTAATATTTTGATGTCAAATGCTTCCATTTTAAATTTTGCGAAGATGGAGCTTGTTTGAAATATTAATTTAAATTTTCAATTTTTCTCCCAAACGTAAAACATATCACAAAAAAGTTTCAATTTTACACAATCAGAGAAAAACCCACAAAATATTTTAACGTCAAATTCTTCCATTTTAAATTTCAAGAAGATCAAACCTCGTTTGAAATATTAATTTAAACTTTCAATTTTTTTTCTGGGATGTAAAACATGTCACAAGAAAATTTCAATTTTGCACAATCAAAGGAAAACCCACCTAATATTTTGATGTGAAATGCGTCCAGTTTAAATTTCATGAAGATGGAGCTCGTTTGAAATATTAATTTAAAGTTTCAATTTTTCTCCCACACGTAAAACATGTCACAAAAAATATTCAATTTTTCACAATCAGAGAAAAGCCCACCTAATATTTAGATGTCAAATGCTTCCATTTTAAATTTCACAAAGATTGGAGCTCATTTGAAATATTAATTTGAAGTTTCAATTTTGCTCCCAGATGTAATAAGTGTCACAAAAAAGTTTCAATTTTTCACAATTAGAGGAAATCCCACCTAATATTTTGATGTCAAATGCTTCCATTTTAAATTTCATGAAGATGGAGCTCATTTGAAATATTAATTTAAAGTTCCAATTTTGCTCTCGGATGTAAAAGGTGTCTCAAAAAAGTTTCTATTTTGCACAATCAGAGGAAAATCCACCTAATATTTTGATGTCATATGCTTCCATTTTAAATTTCACAAAGACCTAAGCTCATTTTAAATATTAAATTAAATTTTAAATTTTGCTCCGAGATGTAAAATGTATCACCAAAAAGGTTCAATTTTGCACACTCAGAGCAAAACCCACCTAATATTTTGAATTCAAATGCTTCCATTTTAAATTTCATGAAGATGGAGCTTGATTTAAATATTAATTCAAAGTTTAAATTTTGATCCCAGATGTAAAACATGTCACAAAAAAGTTTCAATTTTGCACAATAAGAGAAAAACCCACCTAATATTTGCACTAGTAAATTTGACTTCAAATTTCGATGAAAATTGGTCGAAATTTTGACAGTAATTGGTCGAATTCATGACCAAACTTTTCATTGCTCTTTTTTTGTCAAAATTTTGATGTTTTTATTATTGGTCGCAATTGCGACCAAAATAGAGGTCAAAATTTTGACTATAGCTCTCCCTCAATTTGATAGAAATCGCTGTCAAAATCTGTAGGGAAATGGTCAGAATTACGACCAATATATGGTCGAAATTTCCACCAAAACATTGGTGGAAAGTATAGAATGGACATCGAAAGCTCTTCCTGTAATGGTCAAAATTTCAACCAATCTTTCGTCGAAATCTCTGCATGGAATGGTCAAAATTTCAACCAACCTTTCGTGGAAATTTTGACCAATATCTCGTCGAAATTTCTTCATGTAATGGTCGAAATTTCAACCAACCTTTCATCAAAATTTTGACCAATATTTCATCAAAATATCTTTATGGAATGGATGAAATTTTGACCAACCTTTTATGGAAATTTCGACCAATAGTTGGTGGAAGCTTCGACCACCAGTTTCAGATATTTTGACGTGGATGCTTTGCTTTCCACCAAGGTATTGGTCAAAATTCCGACCAATAGTTGGTGGAAACGATTCGCGACATCGGTCAAAATTGCGACCACCAGTTTCAAAGATTTCGACGTGGATGCTTTGCTTTCCACCAAGGTATTGGTCGCAATTTCAACCAATACCTTGGTGGAAAAAATAGGGCAGTGGTTGAAATTTCGACCAACGCTTTGGTGGAAATGAAAGGGGAATTGGTCAAAATTTCGACCATTGCCCTATTTTTTTTAAAAAAAAAATTGTGCCAATTAATTTTTTTAAAATTCTACTTGGATTCAACTGTGTAGTTTTTTGAGTCTCATTGGCTCTGGGTGATGCTCACAGAGGTGAAGGACTGGGACTTCCCGGGAGGTCACCCATCCCTGTACCACTCCAGCTAGAGCGCACT
>MU225663.1:2483472-2560641 GCA_018584345.1 Thuja plicata | reverse complement strand
AACTAACAAATATATTTTGCAATTGACAAATCAATTTTGCAATTGCAAAAGGAACTTCATAATAGTAGAAACTATTTTGTAATTGTAGAAACTATTTTGCAATTGCTCTGTTTTATGGTTTTTTCTATTGTTTGGGGTTTTTGTTAGATCTGATTATTTCTTATTTTTCTCATTTTTGTAGCATTGAAAAATACCTGATTTTTACCAGTAAAAATCAAGTATTTTTCAATGCTACAAAACATACACTCATTGTCTAGGAATACAGACAAAGACAACTATTTTTGCCTATTTTCTATGTGTGTGCCACAAATTGCTTGAAAAATCTATTCAAATTGAGTCAAACATATTGAGTGTCTAGGATGTCAACAACAATATGTTCCAGAAAACATGTTACCTCACTGTTCCAGAGTCTTTTTATCAGAAGACTTCAAAATTGCAATTAAATTTTTAGACTGTCATATATTGCCGCAATTTCCATAAGTTTGTCACAATTGACACAAGTTTTCTGCAATTGATCCTTTTATAACCACAATTGTTGTGTTTATTACTACAATTGGTAGAAGTTTCCTACAATTGATTCTGCATTCTATTGCAGAAGTCTACCATAATTTAACTGAATAAAAGTGAGATCTTTTTTTCAAAACAGTTCGGGTTCCTTTGTCAGAACATGCCATTTTATCAATCTAGAACCTTGGAAAGTCTTCTGTATCATGGGAAAGATCAGTGTGTAAACTTTAGGAGATAAAAAAGATTTATTGAAATCTCAAATGTTTAGGATTACCCCTCTTTTTTAATACAATTGTTATTTAGCATTGATAATTCAACAATTCAGATTAGATTATCTTGATCTCATTATCTCAGTCTTATCATTCTTTTATAACGGCCCTATCTCATCTCAGACATGAGTTAGATCATATCGTATCATCATTAGTTACCTGAGATCAAGACAAGTTGAAGTCTAGATTCTTATAATTACCTTTGTTAAATAGGAGCTAGAACTCTCTTTGAGAGGTTGTCTCTTTAGTTTATTTTACGTCATTCATCTCTATTAAATCCTAGATAACATAATGTACTTTACACCTTATAAAGGACTAAATACTAGGTCACGTGCTAGAAATAAACCAGAGGAATAATATGTCGACCCTTTTTCTCCATGGGAAGAGGAACCAAAAATTGACCCTTTTACACATGTGGATCCTTCTTTGTACACTGAAATTGTCCCTGAAACTTCACATGTCTTTCGTAGATCAACTATCTTTCAATATGTCACAGAATAAGAATTAGAAGACACAAAAAAAGATGTTTACTCGTCATGAGTTGTAGATGCTGTAGTGGAAAGAAATCCTAAAATGTAACTTTTGCCTGGGTTTGATGTCTCCACAATATGGCCAAAAAATCCATTAGCAGGTCATAATACACCTGGAAATTCTCAATTTAATCATGTCGTATCCCAGATAATGTCTATTCCACTATCAACTCAAACAGTGACATCACAAGCAACATCTACATGAATGGGTTCTTCAACCCAGGCTAGTTCATCTTCTACCCAAAATACCACAAGTACTCAAACAAGTTCATCAATGATCTCTGGTTTATCTCAAGCGATAACATTATTATCTTTTACATCAAGTGCTCAAATTGCAACATCAACTACTCAAAAAATTTATAACCCATTTACATCACAACATATCCCTACTGGACTTGAGGCTAACTCATCACACAAAATATGATAAATCTTTGTCGGTCCTACTTTTAGTCAACATCCTCCAAGGGTTAAATCTTTGTTTCAACAAAGGAAACAAAAAAAACAATAACAAAAGCCCATGACTCAATTTGTACCCTAGTCACATACATTTGGAAATCAATATCAGATCCCTAGGAGATCATATATTCCAGCACAACCATTTCAAAGATAAAGTCTTATACCAGGTACTGTATCACGATCAAATATTGGAAATATTCCTCAGTCCCAAATTGACATTATGACACAACAAATGAAAACATTGCAAAGATAGTTATTTGACATTCAAAATAAAGGATAGACTTAGTCCTATAGTGCATCTGACTTATATGCTAACCCTTTTGATCACTTTCTAAACATTCCTCCATTTGCTACACACTTTTGCAGTGAACAAATATGACAAGTACAGAGGAAACACCAATCCCATGGAACACATTAGGTATTTATTTTCTAGTTGTATTGAGGTAGAACATGATGAAACATATCTTATGTGATTATTCCCCTAGAGCATGGCCAAACCAGAAACAAAATGGTTTTCTCACCTACCTCACGGTATCCAATCTTGGGGAGAACTAGCTGAAAGATTCATTGCTCATTTCCATCACAACATAGAATGCAAGGTTAACATTAAGGATCTATGTGATATTAAACAAAAAGAAAGTTGATTCCTTCTCTAAATTATTTAAAAAATGGAGAAGTACAACTAATAGATTCCCATATGATGTTCCTGAACGAGACCTCATAGTCATGTTTGTTGATAACCTTGACTCAAAAATGGCACACGCTACAGAAATGCAACTTGCTCCAAATTTCAAATAGTTAATTGAATGAGGCATTAAATGTGAGAAAAACTTAATAAAGAGAGGGATCCTTTCTAATCCAAATAATTCAAACAACGAGAATTCCAATTATAAACCTAAATGGTGGAATAAAAATAAGAACATTACCAATGACGACGTCACTGATGTTAAGACCGTCAACTATATGCAACCTAAGATCTCATTGCAGGGGACATCAAAATTAAGTCAAAAACCTATGGCACATACACCCTTGGTAAATTATCAAGTGCAAATTCAAAGGTCAAATAACCAAATGGATAATTTCACATAATCCCAACTTAATGTTCAATGTTAACAAAGGACTCATTGTCCAAAGCGTGAATATATACCCTTAGGGGAATCACTTGAAGAAGCACTTAAGAAGTTAATCCAAAGTAATCTTATCACCTTACCTAAGATAAGAGAAATTGAGCATGGTGTTGTTAAATTCAAGTGGTGGAATGACAATGATTTCTATGAATATCACCGCATTAATGGCCACAAAACATCAAACTGTTATCGTCTGAAGAACCTTATTCAAGACTTAATTGAACAATGCATAATTGATGTTACTAATGTTCAACACAAAGGAAACAAAGATCACACAATTTTCATAGATCCTTTGCAAACTAATAATAAAGGTAAGACCCCTACATCAGGTGGACACTCAAAATAGGTCAATTATACCTACACTACCTCTGATAACACAATAAATTGACTTAATCCTATAGAATGCTAGATTGCAACCATTAATATTAGAGATAATAAATCTAAATGTGCAGTCACTACTCGCCACACCAAGGTTTTCTTACAAGGGGAACCCTACACTTTTGTTGTAATTACAACTGTTGCACAACTTTCTAATCCACAACCCAGTTTGGAAGATCAACTTAAGTGCACTCCTCAAATTTCTATCTTCATGTTATTGTGAATATCCCCTGAACATAACCAAGCTTTGGACTTGGCCCTTCAAAATGCAGCTGTCCCTAGGGACATATCTCCTGAGAATCTCCAAACTATGGTCAATTATATTGCTTCTAATAAACATGCCATGTTTATTGACCAAGACATTCCTTCGCATAAACCTCTGCACAATGATCCCTTATATTTGATTGTCCAAGTGCATAAACACACAATCATATGAGTCCTCATTGATGGTGGGGATAGATTAAAAATTTGTACTCTAAAAGTAATAAAGACCTTGGGATATTTAGAGTCAAACATTGATATCACTAGATGCATCAATATTAGAGCTTATGATGAAGAGGAAAGATCATCTAGATGTGTTCTTATTTTACCTATCAAAATAGGACCAGTAGTGAAGAGCACTCCATTTCATATCGTAGATCTAGAACTAAGATATAATATGTTCCTGGGAAGACCATGGATCCATGAAATGAAATTGGTACCATCTACCTATCATAAATATATCAAGTGTCCTTATCGAGGTGTAGAAATCATTATAGAAGGAGATCCAAACCCCTTCCAATATTACAATAATCTAACGGGTAGTACAAAGAACCAAATACCATTAAATAAAGAAGTAAGTGTTCCTTCTAATTCTAGTTTGCTTCCCAAAGACATACCAAGGACAGGAATCAAAATATCAATCCAAGACAAAGGATGTAGTGAATATATCTATGAGGAAGCCTTTACCATTACTAAAATTCCTTTTTCACTAAAATCCTATGGTCTTCCAAAGATTGTAGAAAAAACATAGTAGTTGTTTTCAAATGCTCGCAAACAATATTTTTTAAATGGGGTGATTTGAGTGAGGAAGATCCATTTGGTTCTTATATTAACACATGGTTATACCAAGATCCTCAATAAATACCACTAGCATAGTCGCCTTTGAATCAGTATGGACCTGGATACACTATGTTAGAGCAGTTTGAATATAATGGAACCACGGGCTTAGGGGAAACACAAAAATGAATAGTAAAACTATCATTTCTGCCTACTCAAAGGATTAAAAGAGGACTTGGTTATGACCAGTCTAGAACAAGGGTGGTTCTTCAATATATTCAAGAAACCATTAATCCAAATCGGGGGCAAGATCTTGAACATGCCTAGATTAGTAATATACTTCCACAAACATTGCCACACGAATTGGAAACCACAATCTCTAAATTGTCCCTTGAACAAGAAATCTCAGATTCTTTGGGAGATGAGATACTTGATGAGCATTCTAGTGTGACCAATTCTCATGAATATGAGTGGGCATCCCTTCACAACCTTGAATATATTCCCCTAGATTCAATAATACCATGAACATCAATGACATGTTTGACTGCATAAACCTAGAAGACCAAACCTATATTGATAAACATGTTGATGTCCACTCCTTAGATAGTGTGTCTACTTCCCATTCTAGATTTTTTGGAAGTATCACTATAGTTCCATTTGTCCAAACCAAGTCATATCCTTGCACTACCCTTTGTTTAGTCCACCCCGAGTTAGTTGACTGGGATCAATAAGGACATCTAGACATAAATATTTTTGAAAATAATGAAGCAATTGGAGAATTTATAGGCCTTTGGGAAGGAATACCATTAGGAGATCACAAGGCTAGGTTTTATTTTGATTTGGATAGATCTGCATACTTTGGGGAGGCAGCTCCACTTTCTAGTAAAAGAAAGTAAAAAATGAAAAGAAAAAAGAAAGGTCACTAAGTGAAAATTGGAAGGCACTTCTTGATTATGAAAAAAGAAAATAAAGACATATCTTCTTGTGAAGACCTTTCTGAGGTGCCAAAAGATGGAAAGGTGGAATCCCTTCCCTTAGAAGAGGAGAAATAAACATTATTAGTAGAAGAAATTGTTGAAGTTAACTTAGTGGATGAACTCCACCCTAAGAAGATCTTTCTTGTAAAATCTCTCTGGCTTGAGGAAAGAGAAAAATTTATTGACTTCTTCAAGAAGAGGCAAGTGAATTTCTCCTAGTCATATGTTGACATTCCAAGTCTTTATCCAGAGCTTGTACTGTACCGCTTACCATTTCTACCAAATCCAAAACCAGTAAAGAAAAAGTTGTGAAAGTTGCATCCACATGTCGCCTTATTGATGAAGGCTGAGTTGAAGAAAGTTCTCGTTACTAGTTTCATAAGACCCATTACTTATGCAGATTGGATATCCAATCTCATGCTGGTTACAAAAAATTGTGGTCAGATCTGTATATGCACATATTTTAGAGACTTAAACAAGGCTTTTCCCAAAGATGATTTTCCTCTACCAAATATTGATATGATAGTTTATTTGACAACAAGACATGAAATGTTATCTGTAATGGATGGTCTCTCAGGATATAATCAAATCAAGATATCTCTTGAAGATCAACATAAAAATATGTTCACTTGTGCTTGGGTAATATATTGCTGGAACATGATGCCATTTGGTCTAAAAAATGAAGGAGCTACCTACCAAAGAGCAATGACAAAAATATTTCATGACATGATCCATAAGACCATGGAAGATTATGTAGATGACATATTGTATAAATAAAAAAATTAGAGAGACACATATGCAAGTATTGGGACCAATTTTTGACAGGTTGGAAGAATATAAGATTCAGCTAAACCCAAAAAAGTGTTCTTTTTGGGGTCACATTTGGAAAAGTTCTTGGATTTATAGTTTCATACAAAGGAATTGAAGTGAATCCTGAAAATTAAAAGCAATGTGAGACATGACTTCTCCAATGAATCTAAAGAATCTCAGAGGACTTCAAGGAAGGTTTCAATCCATTAGAAGATTTACAGCATAGTTGACAGATATGTGTCATTCATTTCAACATCTATTGCATAAATGAGTGGCTTTTGTATGGACAAAGAAATGTGAACAAGCTTTCCAAATTTTCAAAAATTATCTCTTAATTTCTTCAATGTTAGTTCCACCGAATCCTGGAAAACCACTTCTTCTATACATTTTAGTGATAGATTCAACACTAGGCACTCTCCTAGCACAACATGATGATGAAGGAAAGGAAAGAGCTATTTACTACATCAGCCAAACTTTGGTTAGGTATAAGCTAAACTATTCTTTAATTGAGAAAGCATGTCTTGCAGTTGTATTTTCCTCTCAAAAGATGAGACACTATGTGTCGAGTCACCAAACTAAGCTCATAGCACACAATGATCCATTGAACAATCTATTATGTAAACCAGTATTAAAAGGAAGACTCGTTAAATGGGTGATGATTTTAAGCAAGTTTAATATTGAGTATGTGGATCACAAGGCTATAAAAGGACAAGTCATTGCTGAACAACTAGTAGAAGCCCCTATTCTAGATCAGCAACCTATTGTCTATGAGTTCCCCGATGAAGAATTTTTTACCATGAAGGCATAAACAATAAAATTTTGGCAATTATTATGTGATGGATCATATACAAACCATGGTGCATGAGCAAGAATAGTATTCATCATTCTGCAACAGGATGCAATTCCTAAATATTTTTGACTCAATTTTCCATGTACCAATAACATAGCTAAGTACAAAGCTCTAATCATCGGATTAAAAATGACTATACAATGGAGGATAAAGAACCTGAGAGTTTATGGTGATTCCTAGTTGGTTATCAGTCAGGTCAATAATGATTACATGACAAAGGATGAAAAAATTGTCCCATATAGACAACTGATGGATAAAATGCATGCTTCTTTTCACTATATTATATTTGAACAAGTTATAAGGGTTCATAACAAATCCATTGATGTGATGGCTACTATAGCATCTCTTATTGATATGTCAGGCAATGAAACCAAATTCTGCTTTCTGGTAGAATAATTGATGGTTCCAACCTATGAGGCTCCAATAATAGAATCAACATGTGTCCTTATTGGTCCCGAGTCTCCCTAGTACAAAGACGTGTATACTTACCTTAAAGACAACACCTTCCCACTTGACCTATTTAGAAACCAAAAGAAGTATCTTATTCAAAAATTCTTTAGGTATACCTTGCTTGCTAATAATTTGTATAGAAAAAGTATAGATGGAACTCTTTTAAGATTTCTTCATTCCATAGAATCCTAGAGATCCTTGTATGAGGTTCGGAAAGTAGTTTACGGGGCCCATTCGAGTGGTAATAGTTTAATGAAGAGAATATTAAGGATGGGATACTATTGGTTGACACTAGAGGCAGATGCTCATAAGTATGTACAAAGATGCAAAAAATGTCAGATACATGGGGATCTTATTCATGCGCTAGCTCAAGAACTTTAACTCATCACTTCACCACGGCCTTTCTCAAGGTGGGGATTTGACCTAGTGGGTAAAATTATAGCCATTACCTCTGATGGCCATAAATACATAATCATAGCAACATAGTGCTTTACTAAATGGGTGGAAGTTATTCCTCTGACATATATTACTGATAAGAAGATCTCCATGTTCATCTTGAACTACATCATCTATCTGTATGGGATCCCTCAAACCATAATTACTTATCACGGCTCACCCTTTCAAAACAAGGATGTTGATGATCTCTGTGAGAAGTTTCAAATCAAACAAAACTTGTCTTCATTCTACAATCCTCAGGGAAATAACCAAGCTGAGGCAACCAACAAAAAAATATTGAAAATCTTAAAGAAAGTAGTCAATGAATCTAGTTGAGACTGGCATTTGCAACTCACTCCTACACTATGGGCATATAGAACAAGTATAAGAACATCTACATGAGAAACTCCATTTTCCCTGGTATATGGATCAGAGGTTGTTCTACCCCTCAAAGTTGAACTACCATCCCTCTGAATATAATTAAACAATTTCATATCAAATGAACTACAAAGTTTCTAGGCTAAGTGAACTAGAGTTGCTAGATGAGAAATTTCAGAATGCAATAAATCACTTACAAGGATATAAAAATTGCCTTAGAATAAATTATCACAAGAGAGTCATGCCATGCACATTTGAGGTAGGAGACCTTGTCCTTATGGAGAATTAGAAGAATCAAGAAGAAAGAGTTAAACCATGAAATTTTGAACCTAACTAGTTAGGGCCATATGTGATAATCAAATCATGTGACAATGGGGCATATCAATTGGCTACTCAAGAAGGAGATCAGCTCCTAGGATATATCAACAACATGCACCTAAAAGAGTTCTATACCTGATATCCCACAGTCAAGTGTACATATTTAAAGATCCTGAAAAAATAAAAAAATATAAAAGTTACCTTGGTGAAAGCCTGGAAAATAGGCGCCTTGGTGACAACAAAAAAATTAGAAAAAAGAGAAAAAAGTAAATAGAAACACAATCTTCATTTGGTGAAAACCTGGTAAACATGTGCTATTGGGTAGTTACCTTGGTGTAAACCTGGCAAGCAGGCGTCAAATGTTGAAATCCTACTTTGCCACCAATAAACTCCAATGATTAGCTTGTACTTACTAAATACCTATCACTGAGCATACTAAGAAAGAGCTCCAATTAGCACAATATTCCTGAGCATTCACACCTGTCTCTAATCTATACTGGTTCACTAGATTGGGGGAAGTCTCAAAAAGTCCTGAAAAAATGTTTAAAATTGCATAAAGTCCTGAGAAAATCTTTAAAAAGACTATAAAGTCTTGAAAAAATCCATAAAAATTGCATAAAATCCTGAAAAAATACCTAGAAATCGCATAAAGTCTTGAAAAAAAATCCTAAACATAAGAAATTGTCTTGAAAAAATAAACGAACCAAAAAAATCAAAACACACCAAAATCCTGCAATAAAACCATCTCTGTTATGACAAGCTGAAAGTGACAATCAAGCATCAAATCTTAAATCAAAACAATGAGCTTCATAAAGCGAGAATGAACTCATAAGATCCATCTTTATCAACAATCTGATATGTCATCGATCGATAAAAAAAAAAAAAATCAAATCAATCATTCAATTGTCTTAGACAATAACGGATACACTCGAAACTAGTAAAATTAGTCTTATAGGGGTAGTCCATTCCTAAAACCAGACACATCCATAATCAAACATAAAAACCAAACCAATCAAGGAATAGTAAGGTTGTTGAATAGGCCAGTCATGTCAGTCTATTGTAAATTTATCTTTTGTGATTGTTCTCTTATAATCCTCAAGGATACTACAAAGTGGTGAGAATGGCTATGATGGATCATAATCTTGTTTTCTTTGTTTTCTATTTGTGGAGTGTTTCAATTTCATTTTGGGGAAAGGATGATTCTAGATAAATGTGATTGGAGTTTACACATATTTGGCAGCCACATAGTTCCATGATTTGACCTAATCCTTAGAAGAGAATTGAACATTCCTTGTCTTTTATTTTCTTGTTGTTATCATAGGTAATATCAGTATCTAGATGGTCAATATCTGGGTGCATATGTATCTCCTTTTCAAATAAGGTGCAATGATGAATAAATATTGGAACAAAAATCTGGTAAAGACTTGGTTACATCAATCATGTTGATCACAATGAACTTCTTTTTCTTACTAATTTTCTTCTAACTAACACATGCATGTACTTAGATACAGTGTGCATTTAAGGTTTGCATTCATTTATTGCATAAAAAAATAAAATAAAACATGTGCACACATCATACATGGTAGATCATAGAGTCAATGCATCATAAAAATCATATAGTCAATGCATCCATCACATCATAATAATCATATATAAATGCATCAATGAATAAGCCATGATGCATCCATATGTCAACATCATAGGAAAGTAAACATCATACATCAAGGAATTAATATAATTCAAATCATATAGAGTGCATATAATCATTATCATCTCATAAAATTGCATCATCATATAAGAGAAAACATGTAGAAATGAACTGCATATCATAAGTCAAAGCATGCATAAGCATCACCAAAAAAAATGAAAGATGCATCTCATATATCATGTGTCTGAGTACAATGGGAGCTTGCAAGTCTATCAAAAACTCATTAAAATGTCTACAATATCGATACAAAATGATACAATGATACAATAAGAGAACATCAACAACTGCTACCCCCATCCTTGCCTCCAAGATGGCGAGGGGGTGGCATCTGAGATCATGTCCTACGCTGCTATGTAGGATCCTGATGACCTCAGAGTGGGTGAGGTGCTACACCACTACCTTGTGACCATTTTAATATGCTCGATCTCTGAGAGACAGTATAACTAGGCACACGCTAAGCAGAAGGAACAAAATCCTCATAATGTCTATGCCAATACTCTATCTCTCTCTGGGCCTAACTACATGATCTCCATATCCAATCCACAACATCTTTGAGGGATAGATCTTGAACACTATCTAGATAGGCTCTCACCTTTGCGCGAGTCTATCTCTCCCTCTCCTCTACTGCTGTCACTTGTAACTTGTTGCTACTAGTGTACAGGTAAGATCCCCAACCTCCTGAGTTAGTCATTGAACATCTGATAAATCATCCTCCTAGCCTCCCATCATGACATACATATAACCCTCTTCTCCAGTACCCCTTAGTCCCTCATCAACCACTACCCATGAGTCCTCCTCCTCACCCTCACTACTGTTGCTACTACTCGATCCTCAAGAGCTGGATCCTACCTCCTCCACCTCTACCATCTCCTCATCTCTCACCTCCCCTCTCTCCTCCACTCTCTCTGCAGGAACATCCTCAGTCCATCTTTGTACCCTGGTCACAAGCTATGGAGCCTCCTCCTCCTCCCTCTCCACCTCCTTTATGATCTCTCTTAGTCCAACCCGATCAGTCCCCCTAAGAGTAGGTCCGCCTCCTCTTGTCCTAAATTCCCCGCTACCTCTCTCGAGATAAGGATCATCCCCATCCACTCTTCCTCTCCTATGATATCCTCCTCTTCCCTCCCTCGATCCCCTCCTCTGGATCTCCCTCTGTCTCCCCTCCCTAGGCCTTGGTCTCCATGACCTCTCCCTCAGTCACTACCTCTCTGTCGAGGCCTCCTCATTATAACCCTAGTCATGGGTTGGGTGATGTCTGTCAAAGCCATTGGTCGATGGTGTTTCCACTAGGTATCATACTATGGAGTGGTGCCTGCAAAGCAAGAAGATTCAAACATCAGTACTGTATGGATAAAAAATTTAAAGATGTTGATAAAGAGAGTTTTATCTATCATAAAGGAAATAACTAAAAAATGGAAGTATATCTACATCCATAGCGGCATATCGCCACATCCATTGAACAGGACATAGACCCTCAAACTTGGTCCTCATAGCATGAACTGGGACCACATCTCCCCAAATAGAAATATTCCTGGATATCCTCGCAAAGTAAGCGTAGGAATCACTGACATCATGTTTCTCTCCAAACTGATGCAACACCCTATCATTGTTGTGAAAGTCAATGATATGGGTGTGTTTAGTCACTCGCCCCATTAGGTATCTCCTTTGTCAGTAGAAGGGAACATGCGCGTCCTCATCATCCCACATGGGACAAGATCTGTATGGCCTCCACATGAAATAAGGCAACATATCTAGCTATTGCATCCAATAAATAGTATAACCTAGGTGGGACTGGATCACAGCCCCCTCATACAATAAAACATAAGGTCTCACCGTTGAAAGATTGCAAACCACCACAACTCTGTAAATGGCTATGTGGTCCCATGCCTAGATCTGGAGGAGAGTCACGCTGCAACCAATCGTCTTACCATTCTATTTACCCACATTAAACATGTGATAGTACATGTGAGACAACATAAAATTCCCCCATGCATAAACAATATGGTCTCTCACCATACTCCTTAGGATTTCTCCCCATCCAATTGAGAAGTCGTGCTTCCTCCGATCAGGACATACCACCCCACAAATCACACTACCTATCAAAGTGCTCAATATCTCTAATACCTGGCTAAATCTAGACCAGGGGATATTGTAGGGATTTGACATCCCTATCTAGTCCTTAGGAAACATGAACATCTCGCACAATGCAACGATGCCAGGATGGTGGGTAAACTCCACTAAGGCTCCCTGAATAGGTATCTAAAGGATGTGATACACATCCTCGAGAGTGACGATGCACTCTCAAGTGGGAAGATGAAAGGTTAACGTATCTGAGTGCCACCTCTCGAGAAAGAAAGAGTTAGAACCTTGTTGGTCATGATCTCAGGCATATAAGTAATCTATTATAAACCTAATGTCTGAATACCTAACGCTAATCCTCAGCCATCTAGAAGTGATACACCAAACCTGGTGGTCTAGACTCTTGACATTGAAAAACATCATAGACCATTTGCAAAGCAAAGTAAGAGCATCATGTCAGTACCACAATCAAGAAAATCAATTAAGACATGTGCTAAGTGAAGTTTTCTAAGTAACAGGTCCATTGCAACACTCTTATGTCAAAAGCGAAACACTTAAAGTTGATTGCAAAATTGAATTGGAAATTGTGAAATACAATCATCAATTGCAGTATTAAAAGGATCAATTGCAAAAGGGAAATGACAATTGCGAAATGCAATCTACAATTGCAAAAACACTGGGCTCAATTATGGTTGCTTTATAATTTTTTGCCTAAACTAATAAAATTCAAATGCATTAATGGCAAGCAATTAATGAGATAGGGTCTCGATACTCACCGCCCCACTTGCACCCTCTAGACGACCAAAAGTATAAACTCTGTCGGACAAGTGAGTCACTTAAACAAGGCCTACCATCACTCAAAAGAAGTTGAAAAATCAAAGGAAATCAAATACCTTTCTTACTAGGATATCATGAGCTCCGCGATGCAAAATGACAAATGAGAGGGCCTGCATGCTATTTATAACTGATCGGTCGAAACCCTAATTCTCCTAAGAGCCCTATTTTATCATCCTGGGCCATGAAATATTTGACAAATGGTATCTTGAGCATTTTTAACTCCTTTTACGAACCGTTTGATGCTATTATTGGCATTTTGCATTTTCAACAAATTGACGCTCTCGTCGCACCTTTTCGCTCAATTTGTTGAGGGGGCATAAAATCCACCTACTACTGGTGGGGCAAGTTGGAACAGGATAAAATCTTCTTTTTTTGACATGCAACATGACAAGCCACATTGAATCAAAGAGGGGCAAATGTAGAGACCCAAAAATGGATAGACTTGCGAGCTCATATTTAATTACAAATTATTATTCTTTTTAATTAAATGGTTCTTTAATTGCTTAATTAATCATCTTAATTCTGCTATGTCCTAATCTTTTCATCACTTAATCATTTCTTAATATTAATTAAACAATCAATCTTATTTAATTCATTTCTCCTTAATTAATTGGTCTTTATCAGTTAATTAAATTCAATTTCTAAATTCCCATAGCTTAAATAATTATCAATAATTATTTAAATTAGCTAATTATTTCTTCTAAATTAAATTAATAACCCAAAATTAATTTAATTTAATTTTTAACTAATTTCTATTTAATTTCATTTAATTTAGATTTAATTCCGCTTTCTTCTAAATTGAATTTTTAATTCAGTTATTATTCTAAAATCTTCCAAAAATTAGAGGAAAATAATTTTATGAGGAATTAAAAATTTTGAAAATGAAAAAGAGCTTTAAATCAAGTAAAATCATTTAATTATCCTCAAAATTAGAAAATTTAAAATCATTCTTTTAATCAAAAAATCAATTGCTTTTTGGAAATTGAATTTCTCCCAATTGATTTATATTATCTACTTTCTTTTTCTCCTCAAAAAGGAATTTATTCATCTTCACTCCATCTCTAATTATCTCATCCATTCAATCTACTTTCACATGATCAATCTCAACTATCAATCAATTTGAAATCTCTATATAAACCTTCTTCTTTCTCATTTGAAAAAAAAGGTTGAATCAAGGTCAAATTTTCTAAGCACAATCTTTATGCAGGTTTTGGAGTTAATTGCGTTCAATATACATCAATAATTTTATCATATTTCTCAAATCTCACAAGTCAAAGTGTTGCTAGAGCATCATTCAAAGAAAAATTTCAAGAGAAGATCTAGAGGCTTGAATTATCTAGTGGTTTGCACTTAGTTGTTTATTTGATTTCCAATAGATTAGATTTTCTTTATGTTATTTATGAGGCTTTATGTTGATTGTTAAATTGTTATATAATTAGTTTGGTGCTATTAATCCTGTATTTGAACTTCTGCATATTTTACCCTATACAACAATAATTTAAAATTATTCAATTTTTTTTATCAGTAATCATTTTGACTAAAGTTTTGAACCAGTAGGGCCAAATTTGGAGAACCCTATCCCCATGGTAATATTGTTCATGAGGTTGTTGAGGTATTAACACCTCCTTGATCTAACAATCTATATTAAACCACCTTGGATACTCACCTATCTCTCTATATCATTGAGTTCACCTTATCTCTCCATCACTCAATATCTCTTTATGTCTCCCAAGCTAATCTCCTTATGCCTCCCAGTGACTCCTTATCCCTCTAGTCTTAGTACCCCTTATATATCCCTTTCTACTCCACAAAATCTCTTACATCTCATGTTGTAGTATTGCACCTTATATCTCCTTGTTGATCACCTCCTTATCCCTCTACATGGATGCCCCTTTTTGCTCCAAGCGCAGACCCCTTATCTCTCCCACTTCTAAACTCCCTGTAGCTTCCACGAATGTCGAACATATTGGTCAGGTTCCCCATAGATTGTTTCTCCTTATGACTCCCAATTTTGAGTGCCGCCAAGATACCTTATGACTCCCAAAAAATTGGTAGTGACCTTCTTGAGACCCACCCCTCTTGGTCGTCAATCGGTGTCAACTCTTGTTGGTGTCCTCCTCAAACAGTGCATTCAGTTTGAACCACCATCAATAGTGGAAATAGTGTAAACATCAATGTGTGTAGACCGTTATAGTGGGCGAGATTCAAACCTGGAATGCCTTATCAACAAGGCTTTGCAACTTAACCATTGAGCTACAAAGGAAACCCCAAAATCATTCAAATAGGCCCCGTTTGTTTGGGGAATTGGAATTTGACTCAAAACCTTATTAGCTCATAATAAGGTTTTTAGATTCTGGTTTTGCATTGTGGCAAGATAATTTGGACTGTTTGGTTGACCCGAAAGATAAGAAAGTTTTGGGAAGATGAGCCAATTTTGGGAACATGAGCCAATAAAATACCATAACCACATTTTCAAATGAATTCCACCTTTTAGTTGGAAGTTGCAAATCCTTGTTTTTTGAGTAAAATTGGAAGATCAAAATTATATTATGGTTTTGGGAAGATGAGCCAATTTTGGGAACATGAGCCAATAAAATAGAGCAATAAAATACCATAGCCACATTTTCAAATGAATTCCACCTTTTAGTTGGAAGTTGCAAATCCTTATTTTTTGAGTAAAATTGGAAGATCAAAATTATATTATGGTTTTCACAGTTTCCAATGTAAGCAACCAAACTAAAGATTTGGAATCAAAACCAGGTTTTCTCTCCCAAATTCCAATTCCACCCCTCAAACAAATGGGGCCATATTGATTTCAGAGATTTTTTTTTGAAAATTAATTAGGAGAATGACACATATTAACTAAATAATTAAGATTATTTAATTAATTAAGATGTAAATCAGTGTTAACATCGCACAGAGGTTGTGATGGGACAATTTTAGGTGTCTACACAACCTTTAATTCCTTGTAACATACTCCCACAAGCTTTTCAAGCTAAGAAATAAAAATAGAAGAATACCCAAAACTAGTTCACCTTCATCTTTGATACGAAATGTTAAGAAATATACATGTTCTAATACCAAAGGTTGTAAATTCATTATCTATCCAAATATTCAAACAATGGATAAGATGCAAGGCTTGGACTACTACAACATAAAAATTTGAAACTTTATAAATTATAAACTTAAGTTTCCTTAATATGTAAATACCATGTTTAGATCCTTTTTCTTCATGATGTTAGAATCAAACAACATATAATGCTTATTAGCACCACCTTACGTGAACTTGTAACACCAATAAATAAACTATGGCATCACCAAAAAATAGCAACAAAGGGCCACGAACCAAAAAAATAAGAGCATCACATAGCATAGGATTTTTATGGAGAAATCCTTATGGTATAAACTCCACCAAGAAGAGAGGCCAAGTATCTATTATATTCAAATAAATGAAACTACAATACAATCACTTCCAATGTCCTATTTTCATCTAATATTTTAGCATATTTTTACCTATCAAAAACCTCTTAACATCTAAACCTATTTTTTTTCAAGAGTAAAGTAACTCTACATTCAACCATTCCTCTCTATCTATACATCCAAGGAAGTATTTATATAGACATGACTAGAGATCTAAACCACCAAATAAGGTGTCCATAGAAGACTTGTTGTTAAAAATGACCCAACCCCTTGGAATGCCTCCAGAAAAAATGAAAGGACATCAATTTTGGTTCTAGTATATTCCTCACAACTTGGGCACCCAAACCTGGAAGATAAACATTACATTAAATGCAATAAATGATAGAATACCAAGAGACACTCATTTCCTATTCCAAGAACCCACTTGTAGAAGAAAAATTTTTAGTCATTTTTCTTCTTCTCACGTCATTAATAATATAAAATAATTATGTCTACAACCCACCTTTTATACTAGTGAAACCCATCATTCTTTATGAATGCATTTTAAACAACAATGAGAATACATTTTAATAATTTTCCTAATACACATTAAGTTCATTAAGATTCTTTCCGATGGTATTGGAACCATGACATATGATTCACAAGGTGAATTCCAACTTAATACTAATACTACTATATTTTTCCCTCTTAATTTTAGATCACCTCCCTCAACTTTTCATCCTATGATTCTTTTCCAATAGAAAAATTAATTCCTAATCATTGGAAATTATACATTTAACTCTCCTCTTACACCTCTTTACATTTATGATAAATAATATCCTCCTCATGATTTTTACTTTCTCAAAATTATATTTCCCTACACATCTTAATTGGACATACAATTATATTAAATTGAAGGAGTAAAAAGTGTAACTGGAAAAACTTATTTGAACCCTCTCTAGTACTTGAAATGTTGAGACACACATCCTATAACACATGAGACAAATATAATTTCAATAAATATAATAGACATGGGGATCCCATCAAAAATGTTTGAAACTTTTATGATATTTCAAAGACTATCATTGCCAATGATGTTATATTCATATTTGTTTTCTTGTCACATGGATAGATGATTCTTTTGGTTGTTTATACACTCTTCCCTTCAGTATAGTCAAACTTGTTTGACCTTGTACATGTCTTAAATATCCACTAAGAATTAAATGTGAAGACCAAAAACTTAGGATTATAACTGACATAGAAAAAAAGATCACTTGGAAGTAATTCATAAGGTAACATGTATTAGTCTCTAAGTGCAGTGCATATGTTTGAAAAGGTAGGATACTTAAGGAAGGATAATTTCTCCCTAAGTACCAGATGGAAACTATCTTTGAGCATCCTCAAGAAATCATTGTCAAGTGGGGTATAAGGGATCTTAGAAGATATAGATTCATAACACAAAATTTTCTTGTTAGGTTCTTTCTTATAGTGAACAAGCTCAATGATAGTGACCATGTTACCAATGTTTTCTTGAAATGGTTGAGAAAATTATCCATCAATTAATCAAAGGAAAAGATGGATTTTTTAGGTAGAGAAAAATACCATTCTAGTGTGGTCTTATTGAGAGAAAAAGAGAATAAGGCATATGATATTGGTGATGGAAATCACTACAGAGAGTAGAAGAAAAGTTGATATACATGCAACTATAGATAACCACCATCATTGAATTTATCAAATTTTAAAATCTTAACCCCTCGGGGTAAGGGATGATTAAGGTTGTGAGTTAGCAAGAAAGATATACTAATAATATGGTGCAACCGATAACTAATCAATATCATTGGTAAATTTGGTGAGATACAATTATAACTTGCCTATATTTTACAATATGGTATTTATGACTAGATTGTTAGTTAGTAGAGGCAAATGCAGATTACCCATGCTGGTAGAGACATAAGAAGAAATGACTCTAGTTGTAGCTACTCCAACTGTAGTAGTAGGAATAAAATAAGCGACCATTGAAGGGATAGCTAGTGGATGTATGTTGTACCCAATGGGAGTTTGAGAAACATTAGTATTAGGTTAAATACTTCATCATTTCTTGCATTGTCGGCTAGATATCAGTGGTGAGGATATATAAGTCATGTGGATCGATACCCTAGGCATTATGACACCCAATTGTGGACTAGTGACATTTGAATGTGAATCCTAAGGCTTATGCACAATCGTAGGTACATGTGTCTCTTCAATCATAGTTGGAGCCTAAAGAAACATGAGTCCCTTAATATATGAGAAAAGAATATCTCTCAGATTGTTGACAAAAAATCTAGATTAGAGAATGACATTTTCTCAATTAAAGAAAATCTTGAAATCCCTTAGGTTCTCTTACAAAGATTGAATATGATCAAATGGGGCAAAAAGAGAAAAGTCATGGTCTACATCGGGAGACCCAAGAGGGATGTTAGTTGAATATTTATGTGAAGAATTCAGTTAAAAATTTGATGTAGATGAGGCCCCAAAATTGAGGGAAAAGAGTGAGGATTGAAAGGGTCCACATTTCCTAAAAATTAGGAGGAATTTTTGTTATTGAACCTCTTATCACAATTCTATAGGTTATCTAGGTTTTGAAACTCATAGATGAGCTCCCAAAACTCAAGGAGCTTCAAGAATGAGAAAAAAGGAGGACAATAAAGTTCACAATTTTAGGTTTTTATTTTATTTTTTATATTTTTTAAGAACCATGAGGATAGCTCATATTAGTTTCACTAAAATGTAGAGGAGGAATTGTGAACCACTATGAAGGGTGGTCAGATCCCTCAAGGACTCAAAATTGAACTCTCAACTATGAGAAAACCATCGAGGTACTATGACCTTTGAGTTTTCTGACTATAAGGGACGAATGTGTGTGTTGCTAGTGAAAACTAGTAGATAAAGATATTTAGTTCACATAAGAAAAAAATATAGGTTAAGATGATCCTCCAGATAGTTATGAAAGCTTTCTACCTAGGATGCAAGTGTGGGTCTACAACGACAATGTGATGCACAAGTGTCATGTATGGAAGAGTGCCATGAAATTTACTAGAAAGTACCTGATAACCAATATCTTGTTCTATATACTAAAATGGAAAAAGATACTAAAATTTGAAGTGTGGGATATAAAGGAAATAATAGAATTGACAAGAGAAGAAAATGAGATACTTAGAAAGGATCCACAATATGAAGCTTCTATTCCAAACAAAACATCTTCACTGTGCCTACATACATAATCTACCAAGGACAAAATGTTTAGGTGGATGTGTTTATAGGTTTTCCATGGTTGAACCCCCAATTTGGTATTTCTACCTACATGGATGTTGGAAATGAGTTGAGTAACTAAGAGGGGAGGGGTGAATCAGTTACCACAAAAAATAATCCAAGTCCCTTAGATGTCTTAAACAAATTTAACACTGTTTCTCGGTTAACAGAGATATTTCACTGTCACTCAGTTAACATAGCAAATCTTAAGATATTAACTGTGATTATCTTTAGTAATTAATTGAAGAAACATAAGCCATAAAGAAAATGAAATGTACACACATAAAACCAAGATTTAACGTGGAAACCCAATATAGGAAAAAACACCAATAGCTACTAGTCACTATTTTTCACTCTTCTGAAGTGAGCCCTATTAGGAGCCAACCCTATTAAAGGTTACAATAACACACTGTTAGGTGTGACCATGTTAGAGGATTTAATCACCCTGTAAGGAGTGGCCTTGTGAGAGGTCTTGAAACACTTCAATGTAGAAATGTCACCTTGTGAGAGGATTTAAAAAAGACTGTTAAGCCTACTCTGTTAAGAGATTTTGATCACTGCTACAATTGTTAGAGAGTAATAATAGATTGACCTCTTTTGATAAGAAAATGTCTTTGTTGATTCAGATCTCTATTTTGGATTAAATACTTGATCCTTACTGATCAGATATTCTATTGCAGTCCTCTATATTCCATCCTCAATCAGAATCCCATATGATTTTTCCTTCACACTTCACATGCAATTCCACATCACCACACTATTCAATGCAAACTTGACCTTATATATATATATATATATATATATATATATATATATATATATGATAAGCCTTGTCAAGTCGGACTTAATATCCTTCCAAATAAATAATAAAACTCACATTTGTCAGATGCATATAACCAATAATCCACAAAATATAAACCACTGTTAGTCGACTAACACTAACTATTTTACTCAGTCAACACTGAAATCCTTCAACGCCCGACCAACACTGTAATGCCCAAGTGAACTCAATTAGAACTAAAAATCACTTGGGTCATCTTCAATGCCCGAGAGAGCTTGGTAGACAATGACTATGCTCGGATAGGATTAGACATTTGTGTAAACATCACTATACTTGTGTAAACATCAATGACAATACACAATTGAATAATTGTCATCAACAATCTCCCTCTTTGGCATTGATGGAAACACAACATGTCATAATACAAAGAATTGTAGAGCAACAGACATAAGAATGAAATTTTATTAATGTCCTTAGCTTCATTCTGAGTCTCATCCAAAAATCCCTCAATCACTAAAATACAGATTTCTCCCTCTTACATTAATCTCTTTTTATGATAAAGTTCTCCCTCTGTCATCAATATCTCCATTAGTAATCTCTCCCTCTTTCACTGATCAGTATGACATACAGTAATCTCTCCCTCTTTGACAACCAATGCCAAAGACACCAAATGACATATCCAATGAAATTGTAATGTACCTATCTGTACTAGTTCATATGCAATTGTAATGTACCTGTCTGTACTAATTCATATGCAATAAGCTCTAAATACTTGCATCAACATGTTAAGTCTGCTCTGTAGCTCGATTGATGCATCACTAAACTATGTTTTAGTGAGCCTCAGTTAGGGGAATCACCCCTATCTTTCCTCTAAGATGAAAAACTGCATCCCTAGGTAGTGGTTTTGTGAATATGTCTACAATTTTTTCTTTAGTATTCACATATTCCAATCTTACTTCCTTCTCCTGAATCAATTCCCTCAAGAAATGATACTTTATTGCAATATGTTTAGTCTTAGTATGCATCACAGGGTTCTTTGAAATGTTAATAGCACCGGTGTTGTCACAATAGATAATGATTGGTTCTGTGATTTCTGCCTTCATACCTGGCAACAATTGTTTGAACCATATGATGGACAATTCACTGCTGCAACAACATATTTTGCTTCTTCTGTAGATTGAGAAATGCCGTTCTATTTCTTTCTTATCTAGGACACTAACCTCTTTCCAAGAAATAGTGCTCCACCACTTGTGTTCTTTTTTTCATCAACACTTCCTACCCAATCAGCATCAGTACAAGTCTTCAAATCAAATTTTCCTCCTTTCTTATACCATAATCCATAATCTTTAGTACCCTTAAGATATCTCAGAATCCTTTTGATAACCATCAAATGATTCTCTCTAAATTAGCTAAAAACCTTGCAATAATATCGATTGCTAATGCAATATCAGGTCTAGTGTGGACAACATATTGAAGTTTTCTAATCATGGATCTCTATGTAGTCTGATTTACCTCCTTCTAATCATCATCCTTAGATAGCTTATGTTCAATAGGCATAGGTGTTCCAACTGGTCTAGAAGCTTCCATCCCAAATTTATTTAGTATCTCTTTTATGTATTTAGACTGAGTAATGTAGATACCATTCTTCATCTGATAAACTTGTAAGCCAACAAATAATTTGATTTCACCAAACATAGACATCTCAAATTCCTTACTCATAGCTTTTGAGAATGCTATGCATAAGTCATCATATCCAGTAAATAATATGTCATCAACAAATATTTCTGCCAATAGTATCTTGTTTCGAGGTCCTTCTTTGATGTACAAACTATTGTTATCATTAGTTCTCTGAAATCCAATACTTATAAAGTAACCATGTAGCCTTTCATACCAGGCTCTCAGAGCTTTCTTTAGTCCATATAATTCTTTGTGCAGTTTGCAAACCATATTCCTTTTGTTAGAATCTACAAAGCCTTCATGTTGCTCAATATAGATTTCCTCTTCTAGAATTCCATTTAAGAATGTAGATTTTACATCCATTTGATATACCTTGAGTCCTTTATGTGCAGCATATGCTAGAAGAGTTCTGATTCCTTCAAGTCTTGCAACAGGAGAAAAATATTCTCCATAATCAATACCCTCTGTTGGTACCCTAAATTTTGAGAATTTAGAAGTCCCAATCCATTATCAAGAAGAAATTTTATCCATACTAAAATAATCAAAAGAAGGAAGCTTTATGACACAAATAAATAGAACTAATTAATCGAAGCCTTCAAAAAATGCTGGAATTTTGACTTGCTACAATGATGATGCCGACAGAGGCTGAACATGGTCAAATTTTAAAAATCTAAAAACAACCCTGTTCGGGAAATCAAATTTCCTATCTCCAGCAGAAATATTAGCTTTTCATGAGGTGTTTTGGATTTTCGGCCAAGCCAAATCCGAAAGTTAGGTAGTTATTTTTTAGTTAGTTTATTATTTTTTCAAAATAATTTGTAATAAGGGTTATGTCTTTTCACCCTAAAGAGGTGTGAAAGCCACTCAAAAATATATATATACATAATGTAAAGAGACAAGACAAGACATATACAATATTTTAATAGGATAGAATTTGATCACAACTACAACATGGACTCTAATGTACTATTTTTTCAACATTAATAAAGATAAGTGCTCTTCTTTTTACTTGTGGTTATAAGTTATATATTTTCAATTTGTCTTTCAGATATTCTATTTATAGAGTGTTTCATTGTGTTAAATTCCTCGAGTATCATAATTCAAAATTAATATATATAGTTTAAATATCAATTGAAAGATCTGTGTATCTTCTCTTATTTTTATCGATCTCTTAATTTGAGTTAAATTTGATAAGATTAGTTATATAGATTTATTTGAATTATAAGTCAAGTGGAAGCCTTTGAAGTGATAGTCTCTCTTTATTAAAAGCAAGTTTTTAAAACTATCTCTGATTGTACGTAGGATTGAGAATTTTCTGACTCTATAGCCCAAGTATTTAGAATTTTCATACTTTGTAGTTTGTAGATTATTTAATTATTATTTCAAAAGCATTAATTTTCAGCCATTAGTATAATCCATTTTAGTCAAGCTTTATAAAGTAGAGATTATAAGGAGATTCATTGCTTTCCTCCAAGGATCATTCACCACCTTCGGAGGAATTTTGTTTTGTGTACACAATAGTGTGACATAGAAAATTTGATAGTTCAAAGTGAAATCAGGCCTACCAGCCTTGGCTTGATTAAGCCAAAATTTTAGAGGTATCAAGTGGTGCATCACCAGTATACCTGTCAGTTGGCCAAAAGTGATCCATCATTTTTGGGAACCAACAAATTGACGACTCTGCTGGGGATTTGTCTATGAAAGACAATTTTGAAGATTACCTAGAAGCTCTCGTGATATAATTAAGACTCTACTGGAGATAAGAACTTAGAAGACAATAAGTTTTTTCCTTATGGCAAGAAGGTGGTGAATCTATTTAACAAAACATTTCAGTCAGTGACTCTACTAAGGGAGAAGACCTAGAAGGAGATAAGTAAAGTTTTCCTCTTTAAAGAGGTGGTGAATCTATTGAAAAGAACCTAATGTATAAAGAAAGAAGTTACTACAAATTTAGATATTCAGTATGTACCAGAATACATATTCACATAAAGTATCAAACTTTTGTCACCCAAGACCAAAATATATTATTGAAGTATATAGACCATTGAGTTTTGATAAAATCCCTAGTGGTCGGAAAGAATTTCCTCTTAAACTAAAAAAATATGTTCCAAAATTTTGTGGAGATGGATCAAAATCACCAATGGAGAATTTACACACATTTTGTAAATTTATTCTAGATTTTCATATCTATGCAGAAGATGGGATTATGAAACTATTTGTAAGATCATTGACAGATCATTCAAATTTGGTTTTTAGCATGACACCTGAACAAAGTATATCATCATGGAGAGAGCTTGAGAAATGGTTTCTTGATATGTTTCATGATGCAAGTGAAGATGATATGCATTATGAACAGGACAAGATTCAGGATCACAATATGGAAGAGGATTCTTACATGTCTCTACTTGATGCATTTTTTAGCTTGGAGAGATTTGAAGGGGAGTCTTCTGCACATTTGCTGATAAGAATGGTGGACATTCTTTGGGAAATACCTTCAAACATTATGCCTTCACAAAAAGAAATCATAAGAAAGTTCAAAAAATTGGGAATTACATCAGATGATCCTTCAGTAAAGTTCCTTGTTCATATATTAGAAGAAGATGATGAAGACAGAAAAATCTCTATAGCCCAAGTGTTTAGAAAGCATTGATCTAATCATTATTTGGAAATTGTAATTTAGTTCATACTTTATAGTTTATAGATTATTTAATCATATTTTAAAAGCATTACTTTGTAGTCCTTAGTATAATCCATTTTAGTCAAGCTTTATAAAGTAGATATTATAAGGAGATTTGTTTCTTTCCTCCAAGGATAATTCACCACCTTTGGAGGAAATTTTTTTTGTGTACGCAGTGGTGTGACATAGAAAATTTGATAGTTCAAAGTGAAATCGGGCCTACCAGCCTTGGCTTGATTAAGCCAAAATTGTAGAGGTATCAAGTGGTACATCACCATTATACCTGTCAATTGGCCAAAAGTGATCCATCATTTTTGGGCACCAACACCCTCTTCATGAGCATATCCTTTACATACTAATCTATCTTTGTTTCTGGTAACTTCACCTTTCTCATTCATCTTGTTTCTGAAAACCCACTTAGTACCAATCACATTCTTGTCTTTTGGTCTAGGTACAAGAGTCCAGGTTTTGTTCTTTTTCTATCTGCTCAATTTCTTCATTCATTTCATCAATCCAGTTCTCATCATTCAATGCATCTTTAAAATTTCTAGGTTCAATTTCAATAAGTAAACATGTACCTTTTATTTTTTTCCTTGTCATTACACCTTCTTTTTGATCTCCAATTATTTGTTCAGGTGCATGATGCCTTCTAACATATTTTGCAAGTATAGGATCCTTCCTCTTCAATTATGGGCTTGCTCCACTATGTTCACCATGCTCAAATATTTTTTCATGTTCTTCTTTTTGATACAATGGTTCCACTATCTGAGACTTGGGTGTATCTGTCTGTGACTTGGGTACCTCTGTCTGTGACTCGGGTGCCTCTATTTGCGACTCAATTTCTTCACTTTGAGACTCGGTTCCCTTTTTTTGTGACTCAATTTCTTCAGTAAGCATCACTGGTTGCAAAACATTTTGTGCTGATGAATTTAGTGGTTGACATGCTTGCTTTCCAATCACCATTGCCCGTGTCTTAGGTATAGTGTCAAGTTCATAATACACAAAGTTTCTATAGTCTTCAGGCTTTTTACTGCTCTATTCTTCATTTCTCTTTGCAAGCTCATCGACCTTTTCATGCACACTTTCTATGACTTTATGAGTAGTAAGATTTAAACATTTATATGCTTTTCTTTTGCTGGAGTAGCCTAGGAATATACCTTCATCACCTTTTACATCAAATTTTCCATTTCTTATTTCCTTCAAGATGTAGCATTTACTTGCAAATACCTTAAAATAATGAACATTATGTTTATAGCCATACCATAATTCAAAAGGTGTCTTCTCAATACCTTTCTTCAGTTGAACTTGGTTCAAGGTGTGAATTGCAGTGCTAATGGCTTCCTTCCAGTATTTGGTAGAAACATCCTTCTCAATCATCAAGATCTTGAACAATCCATGATGGACCTGTTCCTTCTTTCTGCAATACCATTCTACTGTGGTGTACCTAGGGTAGATACTTGTCTTCTGATTCCTCTTTCATTGCAAAACTCATTGAATTAATTAGAAATGAATTCTCCTCCTCTGTCAGATCTTAAGCATTTAAGTTTCTTTCCTATTTATTTTTCAACTCTTGCTAGGTACCATTTGAACTTTTGAAAAGCTTCTAATTTTTCTTTGAGAAACATAACAATCATCATTCTGGAATGATCATCAACAAATAGAATGAAATACTTCTCACCTATGTAACTTGTTGTTCCAATTGGTCCACATAAGTCTGTATGCACCAATTCCAATAAGACCACTAATTCACCCCTCCCCCCCACCCCTCTGAGTTATTCTAACAACTTCACCCATGAACATCCATATGCAATGAAAATTGCATATTAATCAACCCAAAATGGTGTTTCTAAAGTAAACTAAAGGTAAATTAAAAACTCCGCAGTTAGAGAAAAAATGAGGGAGGGGGGGGCTCTTGAGGGCCAAGATAGAGAAAATTAAGAGAAAGAATGAAAAATAAGTGCAGATAATTTATGCACACCTAATAATGTATGAAGAGACCATTGACGATCAAAATAGATGGAAAATGTTATTATAATCAGTAGAAAGGGAAAGACATCAATTTAACTTGATAATATTTTGTAAGTTGTGACAATTTTTGTGAAGACAATCAGGAACCCTCATTAGGATAACCAATTGATACACAAAAAAGTGTTTCCTCTCATTTTATCTATTGAAACGCAGTGTAACTTTGTTAATTTTAAGTTCATGAGGTATATTTCATGTTTTGGACAGTTGTAGGGTTATTGGATAAGGTTTTTGGGTGGTTTAATGATACCCTAGCACTATTATAGCCATATCTCAAACTGGCAAAATAGTGAATAGTCTAATTTTAGATCTTGGTGGACATATAAATTGTCCAAAATTGTGCAAGAAGTGTTTAGAAAAATATTGTTAGATTGTTTTTCAATTCTCATACAAATCAGGGTGTTGATAAGTCCAAGGCAATGCGGACCATAATCAAGGAAATTAGTGAGGGCAGGGTATTGACAGTTAGATCAGACTGTGATTATTCTTTAATTTAACATATACTTTAATTAAAGATCATAAAACTTGTTTGAGATCATGGAAATTGTGCGTTGATTGTTACCATGGTTGTATTAATGGTCAAAGTAGTATGTTAAGTCCATTGAAGGAGGGCAGTCCAAAGAATCTTTATTAGGCCTAAAATAGTGTTGATAGTCAATTTAAGAAGAAAGTTCTCTAAGCCAGTTAGTGGCCCAAGGGAGATAAGTTGATGTACCATCTAAATGGGTACCTTATAATTTTTAATGTTAAATGTTGGCAATAGGAAATCATTTTCTAGTAATGAAGGTCTGCCTTAAGAAAAAGTATATTTGTTCACCTTATATTGTGGTCTGACCGTGTCCTTAGGATCAGACTGAGAAAGACATGAAAATAATATATTTATTGTTTTGTTATTGAATCCAATATTTGAATATGGTGTTATGATGCGGAATAGGTGTGTGGGAAATTTTAAACACCCCTATGAAGTCAATTTGGGTCAAGTAATAGATCCTTGAGAACAATGAGCACACTAAGAGCTCGTTGACCAAGAAGTATAGTGATTTTCTTGGAAAAATTGTTGAACAAGTGCAAAGCAACATATTAAAAGAGTAGAAGAGAGTTTTCATGTTGACATGGGAAATATTAGGAATGCATAGGTTTAAGAGAAGATAGAGAAAGAATGCATCAACCTAACGGGGCAAGCATGTGATGAGTAGTCCTAAGATGCTACAAAAAAACACAATGATATTGCTATAAGTAATAATAGATAGTCAAAGAGGACAATCTAAAGAAACCACAGAATATAAGGTCACTACTAGAAAAAATAATAAGGTAGTACCATTATTCAAGGAAAGCATGTTGCTACCATGAGGAGTAATGTTTTAAGAAGAGAAAACAATGATAGCAAATAGAGACAATGTTTTTGATAAAGGCAAATAGAGGAAGTGTTGAAACACTGATACAAAGACATTTCAAAGAAAATGAATAATGGATGCAACCAAAGACAATGATAGTGAATGTTTATAGGAAGGAAAAATTAGTGATCAAAGATCATAAATATTTTTCCAATGATAAAAATGGTAGGTTGCTAGAAATACAGTCCAAATAGTGGCACGGTGACAATCAAAGAATCTGAATACATCATCTAATCTCATCATCATGACAAATAATAGGATCAAGTTTCCCATGTTGTGCCATTTATGTTAAATCCTGCCCATACTTTTTTAAACATTCATATTTTCCCTTAGGATCTACAATTAAACATTTACTTGCTATTCAGATTCAGTCAATAAAAGGAGAGAATTCTCTCTTAAACCCTCCATGATTCTGAGCTATGTTTTGCATCTTAGCCACCCAATACTAATGAGAAGTTTAAGTCAAAGACAATGAAAAAAAATACTGCTCAATTTTGATTCCAGTAAATCACTTTTGTTGTTCAAAATTAAACATTGTTGTTATCTACAAAAGTATACAAGAAAATATAATCAATAATAATATAATTCAATGTTAACATATAGCTCAAAGCCATTTCAACTAACTATTCCAAATAATATTTGAGAAGATAAATAATGACATATACAAGTTTGACACATCATTTTCTAAACATCTTACTGAAAAATGATATTTTCCCAGTTGCAGAAAATACAAAAAAGTACATACATTGTTTTTTCATTGTGTAGGTTCATCCTAACTAAGAGCTAGTGATTTGCCTTAAAATTAAAGTTACAATCTCTAATATGTATACTGAGATTTTAGGTTATTTATCTTTACCTTTACACATAAGAAAAAATACTTGAGCTAGTATATTGTTTGGACACATTATAAAATGATACTATTCACTCTAAGCTAGGTTATAATTACATAACTTACGAAAAGAAAAAAATATGACAAATATTTCAACATATTCTAATCACTGACCTTTTGATTCCCTCACATAGCTTGCACAACATCCTTCAAATCCTTTTCTATAAGTTGAAGGTCTTTGTATATTTGTTATCCTAACTGTTTATCTTTTAGGAATGCAAGCACCATATGCTCCATTGATAAAATATCATCTCTAAATTCCTTCTTGTGAACTATACATTGATCTAGCAATGTAGTCAAATTTGGGCATACCAAAGGACCTGTAGTATCACCAACTACCTATGCGCGGATAAAGGATGTCTCAATATATTAAATACTTATAGTAACATATTTATACCATCTAGATTTGGTGCAGTCATACCTTTGTTTGCTGAGAAATAAATTGATATGTAGCTTGAAGAATAGTTGTATTATTGATTCCATCTTTGGTGAAAATCCTTTGTGCTAGTCCATTCTTTTTGTCAAGAAGATATTTCATTAGATACTTTGTTTCAAAAATATATTGCTTTCTTAGCCTTGCTACATCTATTGAACCTGCAAGGGCCTCCCATGCCATTTTTGTATATTCTGATTGATCAATCTAAAAGCATCAATGTATGCTAATTAGAACTAAAATAAAAAAAATTAAGAGAAGAAAATATGGGAGGACTCACAATGACCCACTTTTGCTACAGTGAGATTATCAGCTGATATACGTTGGAGAAGAGGCCTTTTAATGACAAACTATAGCTCTTGAATCAGATTGTATGAAGCATTCGGGACAACCAAATCATTTTTTGTCCCTTCATTTACAAAATAAATTGTGTCCTAGTAAAAAACATTTGTGTCCTTGAATAAATAAAACTATTATAATCATGGGATCATCAATGAAAAACTATTATAATAAATATGTATGTGCATGTGGGTCTAATTATAATAAAGATGTATATGCAAGTGGTTATAGAACTATGGGAGTTTTTAAAAGGTCACAAAAGGTTCATTTGAATGTGTCAAAGGGGTTAACCCAAGTTGTAAAGGTCATTAGTTAAAAGATATTGTAATAGTGCAATATTGCAAAATCATAATTTTGCAATGTTGCACCAAAATGAGAGTAAAGAATCAGGTAGTTGGTCAATTGGGAAGTTGCAACCATTTGTAACTGTCTAAAGCCTTGTAAAATATTTCTAAGTGGTTGAATGAAAAGAAGAGGGTATTCATATTGGAGGTGTGAATAGAAAATGAATTAGAGACACCTCTGACTGTCCCATTATTTGTTGCAGAAATCAAAGGCAGTCAAGTGTTTGAAGGCATATAGCTTTGTGAAGGATTGCCAAGGTGAATAGAGCCTTGAATCCATTGATTATGAATATAATATAACTTTATTTTGATTTAAATTATCAAATTGTGGACTTGAACTCAACTGTTGTTAAGTTTCCTGTGATCAATCTTGTAATTTTATGATTCTGAGCATTTTTCTATAGGAAAATGGATTGGATCTTTCCTGAAATTGATTGGGAAATTTAGACATAAATTAACTTTGATTTGAATTAATTTAGAAGGAAAACCATATATTTTGGAAGGAGGTCTAATAGAATTTGCTAAAACTGCTTTAAAACCCTCAGTGAAAGATCTAGGCATAAGGGTTTGACAATATCTACGAATTTGACTGTTGGAAAAATTAACAATTTGGTTATTCTAAAACCGAACTCAGAGGGATTTAATTTTTATTTTTTCTTGTCTAGAATGGATGTGTATAATGAGAGAAAATGTGTTTCCTAGTGGGCTTAACAGTCAAATTCCTGCATTTTTTCACAATGATTCAAACTATTTGAGTTTGTTTGGCATTTACGTGAATTGAAATTGTGTGTATTGGATCAAATAAGGTTGTGGAACCTCAGAGGAAATTGTGTGATTTTTTCAACAAGGATTTGGTAGAGTTTGGATTAGGATAAACTTTGTAGCAGCAAACTGGTTGCCTTGACAATAACAGAGAAGTCATAACATATTTGTGTTTTTTGACATTTGATGTATTTTGAATGGTCACAAATATGGTTGAAACAGTATGTAGGGACCTTAAAAAACCTTAATGATGCTAGATGAAATAGGAGTGGATTGTATTTTCTATCTTGTGAGTCAATGTTTACATGCTAAATGGTTGTTAGCAAAGATAGAAGGGTTGTGATGATTTTGTTGTTGAGAGATATTGAACCTTCTCAATAGATTGTATGTTGTGAATACATTTGTAGACATATGTAGGGAATTAGATTGATAATGTGGGACTATTATAATTCTAAGTCATTTTGAGACATGAATACAAAATGTGTGGATAGCCATGTTGAAGGAAGATGTAGCAGTACATTGTTGTACTAATTTTTTGTGCTTGAGTAGGTGGAAGAACAAATTGAACGAACTTGTATTTATTTTAAGGATAGGGAGGAAGATGTGATTGTAGATATGTGTATCAAGCACAAGCAAGGAAGAAGACATGGAAGTCAAGTACATGCTTTTGGTAGAGATATGTGAAGCGTTGCAATAGTTGAAAGGACTCCAAGAAGGATTGGTAAGAAAGTGTGAATAAAGAATGAAAATGTGACATAAGGTGTAGGCAAGGCTCATTAAGGGAAGACCCAAAAGAGGAAGGGTAAGGTATGAATTCCTTAGAAAACAAGGTAAAGTTAATGATTTTGTTTGAATACTTTGAAGTAAGTGAATGTAACCAATGTAATATTTGAGGATTGAGATATTAGATCATGTGATAGATTGATCTTGATTGTGATTGGTTGTGTTAATTATTGAAATGGTGAGGTTGAGTGAACCTTGAAGGGGTTCCTTGTAAGTGTGCTAATAGAAACCCCCTAGTGTCCTTGCACTACCCAATTAGGACCTCTTTGTTCCCAATTCTTCCAAGACCCTCTCTCTTTATTATAGGATCTTCCAAGCCCTAATATTTCTAGGTTAGGAATTATTATAATTCCCCTTCATAAGGTGGCATCCATTAGTGCTTCACTAGGGTAGCTATCATGTGAATCTTGCCAACTCTCATCTCCATCTTTCAACTCCCTCTTGGATACCTCTAATGAATTTTCTTGCCTTATTTCTTAGCTAGTGTTTACAAGGGATTAAAAAACTTATCACACATTTCCAAAACTAAACATGATCCCTCTAGATTAGGTTTTTGATATCTTCAATATCGATTCCAAGATTTTGATCCAATTTGGTCTTTTAGGCCTATTAACCCTATTTCACTAGTTTTTTCTCATTATTTTAAAACATTCCCAAAAAACTACATAAAATAATGTACAATCCTAATAATATTTATGGAAATACAATATATTTTGGTTGTCTCAACTCTTCAAGGCCTCCATACATGTGATTTATATAATTAAGGTCTTTTAGGGCTAATTGGCTTCTTTAGAACCAGTCAACTCATTCCTGCTTCAAAAAGTGGGCAGATGGATTGGTCAAGGGCCAATCCTCTTTAGAGGTCTCTTCAAAACCCCAAATACTTCCAAAATTCACTTTGATTCATCTTTCCAATCAAACCCCTACATTCAAACACCAAAGAACTCTTGCAAGCACCTAATCGGGTTGCTCTGGACTCGCCTAGGGCTTTCTCACAAAATTAACAAACTCAAATTGTAGGCCTTCTCCTTCCATATTTACACTTTAAATAGGGTCTCCTAAAATTTCCCTCAAGCCTATTATGATTCCACGATGGGGTTTCATGTGGGAGACATTTTTTATGCACACAGTCCTGGATAGGCAAGAGACTGGCTTATTTACAAAACAATTTACAAACCTAACCTAATAAAATGAAATAATATTCAAACCAGTACAAAATGAAATATAAAAAGTCTATCTACATGAATCCCACATAGAGATGGTGGATTCAATCCATTAAAAGACCTTTCTAAACAAAAATGTGCTAACTGTCTAAGAAAAGCAGAATACAGTGCAAATAGAATAAACTTGTATATCTTTCCAAAATCATCAAACCTTAGGAAATGGGCCTCCTTATGGTTTTATAAATTTTAATCATAGGTGAAGGTGGTTAGAATACTTAAAATTCCCTAAAACTTTGAGTTTGTCCTTGTTTGGACAATGTTGTCATGCAACTTTGCAAAGTTGCTAAAGTTGTCATGACAACATTTTGTCAATTTTTGCAACTTTGCTCCTAACTTATCCAAATGGCCTCTAAAATTCATAGAATGATGAAAAATCACCATAGAAGCCATTTTAGCCTTAATTAAATCCTTTCCTAAGAATTTAATGTCTTTAGGCCCAAAATCCAAAGTTAGGCCCCAAAGAGACCTAAAACCAAAACTACATCTTCACAACCAAAACACTACTAGATTAGTCTAAGGCTAATCTACATCTCCTAAAAACACACATACAAGACCTTATAAGGTCTTTAAAATCACTCCTAACCTGGCTAGGGTTAGTAAAATCCAAAAAAAAACTAAGGACCTTAAATATGTCTGAGGTTTTCCTGCACCATGTGCTTATGGGTGTTTGTAGACCCTTTTGAAGAGGAACCTATCATATATGAATAGGTCTGTTGCTGAGTGGTTTCCACAAAATCTATTAGATCTCTTCATACAATTAATTTCTAGAACTCTAAGTGGTTTCAAATCAAAGCCAATTCATGACATTATCATTCCCAATCAAATGAAAAGCATATTCAATCTAAAAACATGCATAAAAATACTCAACAACAACAAATAATGTGGCTTTTATCACGAGGCAGTTGAGTTTACTTGTCAAACAACCTAATTTATTACTTTGTAGTCCCTGTCTAATACAATAAATTTGATTTGTGACTTATTTTTCACCTTCCCTATCCATTCACAGTCATCATGAGCATTTTTTATTATATCTCTATTTCAAATTCAATGACTGTCATCCTACTGCAGTAAGACAGTCAGGGGTATGAAGGCTTAACAATATAATTCCCTCCAATCTATCTACGCCCCCCTTTGAACTCAACCATCACAAGACCTTTATAATTCTCTTGATAGTTACAAACCATATAACCACCTTTTAGATTTACCATCATTCATTGTGCTTTGATGGATGTCCATACCCTATTCCAAAGCCCCCATTTTGGCACAGGTTGGAAGGATGCTGACAAAGGTTGTGGAATTTGGATTTACACCTGCCAACTACAATTTATTGAAATTTTCTAAAGCCTTTTCAACAATTCCATTTTTTGCATAACTTGCAATCATGGCATTCCATGACATGACTTTCCTTTGAGTTATTCAGTCAAATAACGCATGTGCCATGTCTATGCTTCCACATTTCACAACTTGTCTACCAAGGCAGTTGCAACTACAAAATTTGACAAAAAGACCCCTTCTGTTATACTTTGGCATATGCTCATACCCTATTCCAAATCTCCCATTTTTGCATAGACTATAAGAATGTTGGAAAAGGCTATGGATTTTTTTTAAAAGTTTCTAAAGACTTTTCAACAAACCCATTTTGTCCATATCCTACAATAATTGCATTCCAAAAGATGACACCTCTTTGAGGAATTTTGTCAAATAGTTCAGGTTCCTTTTGTATTCTTCCACATTTTTCATACATATCTGCAAGATAATTTGCAACTATAACACTTGGAAAAATCCATTTTCAATTATGATTTGATGGATGGCTCTACTGTGTTCTAGATATCCCATTTGAGCACATGAGGGGAGGATATTGGTAAAGGTTGTGGATTTTGGATTTACACTTGTCAGTTGCATCTGATTAAGGGTTTCTAAGGCATATGTGTGTGTGTGTGTGTGTGTGTGGAAAGTGCCTCCTTCAACTGAACGTATCTACATAATGTTGTGAGATTGAGGTGAGTGGTACATAGCAATTGCATTTTATGATGGCAATTGGAGAATGTAAATTGTACGTTCCACCACAATTGCATTGGAACTGGTAAACCTGGGAGCATTTTCACATTGACTAACCCATTTAGCTAAAAAATTTTAAAGCAAGAGATAAGATGTCCAACATATGCATTACCAAATATTATGATATCTTTTGAGGTTCTATAAGTTGAATTTTTTATAATATATATAAGAAACAAACATAACAAAAAGATAAGTAGGATACATTTTGCACAACAAGTCAAATTGTGATATCACTATTAGGATTCAACTGTGTAGTTTTTTAGTCAAACTCATTGAACCATGTCTCATGAGAATTTTATATCCCTAAAGTTAACCTACTCAAATCTACAAAAGGTAGGGTGATAGACTTATGCACTAGACAAGATAGCTCATATTCTAATATCAAGGATATCTTGGTCATAAGAAGCATCATTCTGTGGTTTATACAATGCAATATTGTTTTTTTATGAGTGGCCATGGTATTGCATCACCTTCAAAAGTGAAGTGAATTGGGCCGTAGGAGGAGGAATCTCTTCAGATGAAAGTGGTGTAGGAAAGAGGCAAGGTGCATGCACATCACTAGTGGTGACTGACTTGATTATCCAAAAGAACCTTTAGCAACAAAACGTACTCAAATATCCTTTTAATTGATGGCTTCAACACCTCCAATATCTTTAAGTTAGTCTATGTATATTTAGGTCACATGAGGGAATGTCTTGTTGATAGGAGGGAATTACACCATTAATACAATGGAATGTACCTTAAATACTTAAATCACCTTTATTTAGAGAGGCCATATTTGATGGGTTTCTTTGAATATGTCCAGGGGTTAGAATCATCCATGTAGGTCCATTTCAACACAGATGCATTAACAGACACATCATGTTTGCGTGACTTGAAAATGGGAATCTACTAGCTAGATCAAATATGGAATAAAAAATAAAAGCCATTTCTACTGTCTCCAAACAAACACCACCTGTCTAGCAAAAAAAATTAAAACTTTAGTACACATCCCCTCTTCATAAATCAGAATTCAGTGTTGGTCCTCATTCACTATATTATCAACCTTGTTGCATTGGATTTTTGTCAACCTTGATTGCACTAGAGTTTTGACCATCTTCCTCACACATAGGAGGATCAAGTGACATGAATTCAATGCGTAGAAGGTCTTTTTATGCTATTAAAATATATGTACTCTATCTTCCCAAAAAATTGAAATAGCTTGATCATTGGAAGCTTGGGAGTAGAAACTACTCATTGACTATTTCACAAAATTCATTGAGGAGATGTCATGTGATAGTAAATTTGCATGTATTGTATGGGATCACAGAGAATGCACCTAATATGTTTGGCAGAATGTCCCAAATATATGGCATCGCATTGAATGCAATGAATGTGAAGATGAACTTGTTGAAATACTTTAGAAGTTTCATGCAAATGCATTTGACACGTACAAAACTAGAACCCACAATATTTTCTAGCATATTTTCCTTTCCAATGTGTGATGGGAGTTTTTCTAATAGGATTTTGAACTCATATAATCCTATCAAAAAGGCATGAAGGCATTAGAACAATTTGACACAATGTATTAAATAATTTGAGTATTGGGTGAACCTTTTTTCTATAGAGAAATAATTTTTTACTTGGGACTTTCTCTGATCTTGCAACTATGGACGAATGGACAGGAGACATTTCAACTGTGGACAAATGTATAGGAGCATACCCACACTTGAGTGTCATTGGAAATATTTCTAGAGAAATTGATCTATCTCTTGGGCATTATTATGCCAAGAAGATGAAGAAATTATTTTGTCATTAGTATGCAAAAAGGAAAACAATTTTTGAACCTTCGGTAAACCTACACTGAAAGACAGACTTTCAGTGAAACCAAAAGTATAGATATCAGAGATCACTGAATGTGTTAAGTTCAAGAGACACTCGAAGAGAAAAATCCCAAGCGAAACCAAAAGAGCAGAAACAAAGGAACCCAACAGAGAAAAGGAACCTAACAGAGCAAGGGAACATGACAGTCAGTTCAATCAAAGGAACATCGAAAGTCAGGCAAATTGATTTCAGAGCAAACCGAGCATCAGACACCAAAAGTCAGTTACATCCCAAAAAAAGTGGATCTAACTTCCATGTTAGATAAAATACTCATATTCTATTTATAGAGTCTTTTTTTGTTTTAAAACCATTACTTAAGGGACAAGCAACATTATTGTAATTGTTTTAATCAGTCTAACTGATTGAAACATGCAGACTAGGAGATCAAGGTAAAGTTGTAAACCTATGATCATAGAGTTAAGTTTATTTTACGTGAAACTTAATTAGGTCAATCTATCTTATAAATAGATGTTGTAATCATTCTATATCATAGAGGAGAGGATGAATGTAGCCAACGAGCACATCTATGGATTAGACTAAGAGTTTTAAGAACCAAATTAGCAAAAGATGAAATTGGTTATCAAGAGCCAAGAATAGAGGCTACCGAGCAACAAAGTTATTCTTTAATCACATTAGGTGATACATATATACATGTAATATTGAATGGATCTATAATCAGAAATAGTAGATTGCATACACTCAAGTCAATGAATAATTTTCTTACATTCTAACAAGTGAAGTAAAGTGTAAAAATCCTTTCAAGAAAGGTGGATTTAACAATCCTTTGTAAAGCTCTTTACTGAGTGCACACTAAACAATGTTTCTAAATCTCTTAACAGAGTATATCTTAACAGGTCTCCACATGATACTCCTAATAGGGTAGATCATCAGAAGTGATCAAATTCTAAGCCCCGACCCCTTCCAATCTGTAGATAGTGAAGTGTCATCCCCACCATACCATAGTTTTTACCTTCTTACAGAGGTTTTTTGAAATATTATATCATGTGTTATGAGTCAATTATTTTCATGAATGTTTCTATGAATGTTTACATGCTTGATTAAGCTAAAGAATGGATATGTCTTACACAAAGATAGCATAGAACAAATGGTTGGATAAATAATTGATTACATAAATGTTAAAGGATAAAAGAGATAAAAGTTTTAAACGTACTGATTCACCCCTCTCCTCTCAGTACACACTTCCCATTATTTCCAAAAATTGGTATCAGAGATAGAACTCTTATTTGGAAAGCTTAAATACTTAAGAGACAAGATCATACAATGGATAAGTACAAACTTGAAAAAAGTATTGAGAATCCAAAGCTAGAAATCCAGATCTTCTATGAATAGTATAAAGAAGATAGAATCAAGATGAGATAGTTGTTAGATGAAAGAAAGATCATGACATCTCGCATTAATGAGACAAATTACCAAGAGGAAGAGATAGCAGATCTATTTGAGTCTTCAGGATCTACTATAAGCAAAGCATTAGATAAATCAAAAGAAAGCATCAAAAGCTTAAATAAAAACAAACAACATCTGGCTAGACAAGTGAAATCTCTGCAAATTGATTAAGAGACATGGATGGTAAGAATGATTAAAGTCATGAACAATGATAGAAAAGCTAAGAAAGAGAGGAAACTAGCTATTGATGATAGAAGAAAGATTACTGAAAAAATACAAGAAAAAGAGTCTAAAATACAGAGACTATCAAAATATCATCATGAGATTACAAATCAGATTATTCTTATGAGTCAAGAGTCAAACAAAATGAATGTTGAACTCATTGAGAGAATAGAAGCTATTGGTGAGCTAAGGGAAGAAAATGAAACGCTGAAACAAGAACTCAAAATTCACCAGCAGCATAATGAGATAATAAAAAAGGCTAAAGAAAGAAATAAAATAATGGATGATTTCCTTGATGGACAAAGGAGAGCCAACAACGTCACCGGACTAGGCTATACTGAGAGTGGAGAATCACCCAATCAAGCTAATAAAAAGAATGTGTATACAAATCCAAAACCAAGAAAGATAACATGCAATCACTGTGCAAATCAAGGCCACACATCAAATGTATGCAAGATCAAAATGAAAGGTATTCCTAAATCTACATCTTCATTCATAGGATTCTATTATAAATGTAAAAAGAAAGGACATAAAGCATATGAATGTAAGTTTGAGATGAAACAACCAAAGAAGGAAACCTATATGGACAAATATTGTCCTACATGCAAAATACATGGGCACACTACTCTTGAATGTTGAAAGAAGAAAAAGAAAGGATGGAAGCCTAAATGTCAAGAAACTGTCTATCAACCGAATAGAGTCGGTAACCAGTATGTATGGGATTACAAAAATTGGGCAAGTTGTACACCATGTGGAAGATTTGGTCACATTGTTGAAAATTGTATGAGATAATGGACAAGAAAGCCTAGAGGATGGACTAACTTTGAAATGGCATGTTTACACTATCATAAAGTCGGTCATCTCAAGAAAGCCTGCAGAGACCAAATGAAAGAGACCAACACCTTTGCCAATGGAAACACCATTGAAGACATTAGGAAGATGAGAAACAAAATGTGGAGGAAAGCTACAAGTAATAATGAAGCTGGCCTGAGAAATGCAATTGGTGACACCCTATCCAATGGATCTAGTGACATCACCACCCCCACCTAAGCAGAACAAGTATGGAACTACATTACACCAAATTATATTTTACATCAGTTCCATCATACATAGTTGAAATGCCAAATTAGCATGATTATAGATGCACTATGGTATTACTTGTTAAAATATGTGAAAACTATTTCATCGGTTAATACATATCGAAATACATTGGTACACATTCAAAACTGAAATTTTCTACACTTACCGAGAATCATCAGTTAACATGTAAAAGCTAAAGTTTCTAGTGTAAACTGAGATCCATGGGTAATCATATAAGTTGACAAAGTTGTTTTCACAATACACGTAAACCCATCGATAAAATTAACAAGTTAGACGACTACCCCAAAGCATCACGTTGTCACTGAGAGGGAAGTTAGTGTATCAACCGATGACTCCATCTTCATACCCTGAGAAGTGGTTGAGCATTAATGACTCAACCTATGGCAAAGTTTATAAATAGACAATGGAAGGGTTTCATTTCTCACCTACGATTAGAGCGAAGTGACCAGAGCAAAAAAAAGAGCTAAAAGCGATAGCATTGCCGAGCGACTCCAAACCATTACAAAGAACTCCAAGCAGATCGGTTACAACTACAAAGGTTGAAGTAAGTACCAAGCATAACCAAGAACTCTGTTTATCTTTTACAGAAATCCCTAAATTTTAGAAACAATGGCCATGACATCAAGAACTGCTAACTTGAAGAGCATCAAGAAGGATAAGGTCAATCTTTTCAAGAACTCTACCTGTGTAGAACCACATTACAATATATGCCCAGAGGTTGCATCACAACCCAAAAATTTTGGAGCATTCTCATGAATACCAGCTAGGGTTTTTCTTGCCGAAGACGTGCGAGCATACATACACTACAAGATTGTAGAAATTGGTGACTTGGAGGTTGAAAAAGCTTTCAAGAAGCTATGCAAAGATGATGGCACTATTAAAGATGAGCACAAACACATCAAAGTGAAAGGGCTCACAAATTTCCTATGGTTCCCAAAAGAGTTCAAGACCGAGTGGATTCGGTTAGTATTGAGAAGGATCCACAATCATAAGCTATGGATGGATGAGCCTAAACCAATAACCCAAGATGTTATTCATGCGGTCACCGGTTATCCAATAACCGATAAGGTAAAGGCATTAAAGCACCCACCCAAGGCTGAAATTGAAAAGAATATAAGACCTACATGGGATGGAAGAGGACTAAGAGTATCCACCATCACCGATGATGAAATGAAATTTGGAGCATGTGTCCTAGGATACAAGTTCTTTCAAGCTAGCAAGATGAACAACATAGCATCCAGAGTAGTGGATACAACATATAAGATTGTAAAGAAAGGAACCCAATTCGATATTCTATCAGAACTTCTACTCAAGAAGCTAGAATAAAACCTAAAGAAAACCAGGAATGCAAAATCAAATTCATGTAAGTTTGGTTTACTTATCATGTGCATATTATTTTACTTCCAAGAATCTTTTCCATCAATAGGAGATGTGAAATGGGATACAACAAAACCAGTCACCATACAGATTAGTGAGTTTATAAAATCACTAGGAGAATTTTGAGTCAGTTATGGATGAGTACTTTACTGGATTCAAGGAAAGAATGCAAAAAAGAGTAAGGATCCCCGAGCAATTAATTGATAAATTCAAGAATGATATATGTTTCATGGTAGACACAGAATTTACATACATCAAACCTATTGTACCAAGAACAACATGACTACAACCATTTGGCTATCAAGTGAACATAGATCAAGCATCCAATGCAGTTGATGCATTGATAAATGAACCTTTAGAAAAAATACAACCCAATTTTGGTACTTATGAAGAAGCCAAAGATAGAATCAAAACAAGCTTGGTTGTAAAGAAGATAGACAAGAACAAAGATAAAATGGTCAAGAACTTCAAGAAAAGGTTGTCGGTTACAGAAGAAGAAACCAAACATATAGAAGAAACTGGGGGATAGTCACCCATTGGTGAAGCTAAGTAGGAAGGTGACTTTGAGTCTATAGAGTCAGATACTCCATTACCTAAACCAGCTAAGCACCCTAGAACTATAGCTGATACAAGGACAAGAATTCAAACAAATAAGGACACAAGTCCTTCACCATTGAAGAAAGGTCAAGTAAGGACCTACAAGAGGAAACATCCAACACAAAAAAGAGGACCAACAAAAAGAAGAAATCTCATTAGAACTAAGGAGGATATTGAGGACACCGAACATGATGAAGTTGTTCAACAGGAGAAGAGTAAGATCCCTAAAACCATTGATGAGGTATGTGCACAAATGATTAAGTCAGGATCAATTACTAAGTCCAAAGTCAGAAGATGGTTAACTCTAGATCCCTTGGACCAGAACAAGATTGAAGAGGCAATTATCAAAATGATGAGTACATTTAAATATGTACTAGTACAATTTTATGATAAAATTCCCAATGAACTATATGATAGACTATCTGCTAGATGGACTTATGCATTAAAGAATGAGAAAGAGGTAAGGGAAAGAGTCCTTGTTTCTCTTATGCCTCCCGAATCCAACATAGAAGAAATCAAGGGGGTGATGGAGAAACATGCACAGGATTTCTCACCCAATATGAGAGCTTACAAGATACTAGAGGGCAAGCTAATATACCTAGAGAAGGACAACAACAAAATTTGGAGTAAGATACTCAATAAACCTACTAAGGAGGAAAGCCCTGAGAGAAAACTTCTATGTCACCTCTGCCTATGATATTATGTACACTGGTGTTGACATGCCTCTTTGTTTGAAGGTTTGGTATAAATTTATCACACCTAAAATCAATTTCTTTTTTTGTCTTCTTTCTCATAATAAACCCCTGACTATAGACAATCTCTGTAAAAGAGGCTTCTATCTTCTTAATATATCTTATCTCTACATGGAAGAGGTGGAATCATGTGATCATTTAATGTTGAATTTCTCCTATTCTTGTAAGGTTCAGGAGATTATCTTTAGAAAATAGAATTTGTGTTGGTTCTTTCCTCTTTAATGGTAGGATTTTATCACTCAATGGAGATGCCCTTATCCAAACACTATGGCTAAATAATTTTGGAATCTTCTCCTCCCTCACTTTAGTTGGTGGATATGGAAGGAGAGAAACAATAGACTATTTTGGGAGAAATATGCTAAGGCCAAAGTGGTTGCTAATCAGATCTGTAGGGAATTGGAGGAGAACTTCAATGTTATCATCCATAACAAACCTACCATTATTACTTCCCAGGAGGATATTGAGAAAATAAAAAATTGGCAGCTTGAATTTACTTCTACCAAAGGCCATAACCCTAGAGAAGGTGACCAGTGGTCTTCTCCTCCTCAATATTGGTACAAAGCCAAATTTGATGGGGATGCAAAAGGAAACTTGAGATTGGTGAGAGGGTGAGATATTATTAGAGACTGGAATGGTAATTGTATTGGGGTGGGGGCCTTTCCCATGGGATTGCAAACTAATCATAGGGATGAAGCTATGACAACTCTCAACACAATAATGCTGGCAGAAGAACTGGGTTGTAAGAAATTATGGCTGGAAAGTGATTCTCTGAATATCATAAATAACATCAAAGGCTTAAATAAACTGTCGTAGACTATAGAGCATATCATTGAAAAAATCAAACTTATCTTTCATAATTTCTAAAGGTTTAATATAACCCATGATTATTGTGAAATAAACTCTGTCGCAGATGGTTTAGCTAATGTTGTGGTTAAAGGTGACATCAACCACAAGTGGTTTGGGATGGAAAATATTAATAATGGCATTAAAAGGATTATTGATTATGACAAGATTAATCATAAAGAAGGATTCATTCATAATAATAACAATCTTGATTGAAATGAGACTGATTAAAAGTACTAGAGGTGTGAAGTGGTAGGCGGAGATAATTCTCCTTATTACCTATCTTTTCATACAAATTTTGTGGGTGCTTAAGACAAATGGGGCTTTGAAATTGTTTTGTACCAAGCTCTGTTTGTTGAATTTGAGCAACTCTGTTTATTATCTGGTTGTGTCTTGCAACGAGATTCTTGAGATAATCTGTGAAACAAAAGATATGAGAGGGGATCTTTAAAAAGATGAACCCTCTGAATGTAATGGATTTAGGAGAAAATGTGTGGAAGAAGCTCAAGAAAGGTGGGGTTGAGTAGTATCTTCAGAGACTACTTGGAAATAAGGACATTTCTAAGGCATTTGTTGTGGGCTAGGACAATGGGGTTGTTAACATTGTGGGTAAGTCCTTTACTCTGACCCTGGATTTGATTGTCCTTTCCGCTAGATGCTATGAACTATTTTAAGGATAGGAGAGTGGGTAACAAGGCCTTGAAGGATTTTCCATGAAATGATGAAGAAAGAGTCATGTGAATTAAGGGTAAAGAGTATTTTGTCAATATCAAGAATATTAAGCTTATTTGGGCTCGGGTTCTTAGGGTTATCATGGATTACTTTACTCTTGACGGAAGATTTATGAGGGTATATCATTTTCATTTTTTCCTCGTCAACCACTTTCATCATAAAACCGAGGTTTCATTTCCCTATTACTTACTGAGCTCTCTGAATTAGAGCATCATGGACAATAGGATAAAATCTAATTCCCCTGTCCTTCATGAAGGACTCATTCTACAAATTGTTGAGTATGCTAGAGACAAAATTCTGGATTTTGTATCAAAACAAGTTGATAATAGTAGGAAGAAAAAAAAGTGCAGAGATCAAAGCAGGTCCCTCCTCTAATAATAAAAATAAAAAGGCCAATCTATGCCAGAAGGAGGTTCCCCTATCTATCTTCGATGAGGTTAAGGGGATGTAGTCTAAAGATGATGATGATGATGATGAACCATCTAAGGCGGATAACTTAGAAAAGGATGAGCACAATAGTAAGGAGAATCTGGGTAAAAATGAACCCCCTAAGCATGAGAATGATATAGAGCTTCAAAAGCATACCTAGGCAACCCTCCTTCCCCGAATGGTTTTGGAAATAATAGCTGTATGGTTGTCAAAGATAATCTCAAGGATGAGATTATAGATGAGAAAAATGAACTCCCCAGGGAGGAGGATATGATGGCCCAATAGGAGACCTCTGATGAGGTTGAGAATGTGAAGCAGGTCCCAGATGCCCAGCAGGTTTTTGCTGATAATGATGCTAGGAATCTCTCTGATGATGAGAATAGGGAAAGGGAGAATGATAATGGAGGCGATGAAGATAATGAGGAAAAAGAAGACATGGTTAAGGAGACCAATTCTAAAGATTTTGAGGAGGGTGTTGCTAATTTGGATTCTTTCCATATAGAGAATCTTACAAGGATGGATGATCCTACTAGGAATTGTGTGGTCGAAGCCTACCTCAACAGAATCTTTGATTGCCAGAAAAATGCGCCAGAAGTTGAGAAGCATAAGAGGAATAGTAGTCATAAAAAAGGGGAGGCTACTTCTTTAGAAGGGGAAGATTTCAAAACTAAAAAAGGTACCAATATGAGTGTCCTCAATGCGGCAAGGAGCAGAGTTGTTCTAGCATTTAATTTGGATAAATGGGCCTTCCTCAAAATTCAATAATTATGCATCAAGTATAGATCCTTGGACACGAGAAATGAGGTGCTGGAGGAGACTCTGGATAAAATGTGAAATGATGCAGTAATTTACAATAACAAAGGTAAAAGTTTTATGATTGAGGATTTTGATAATTCTAGAAAGCTAGATGTGAAAATTTTTAGCATCATTGCTGAGAAGCTTTCCCCCATCCTTAGAAAATTTAGTAATCATGAGAACATGTGTACAAAAAATCTTGTCCATCAGCAATGAGGGCATGAAAGCTACTGCCAATAATCTTAATGCACTTTATGCTCTGCTGGAGGGAAATTATCAGGAAAAGATGTCATCCTGATTGATGATGATTTTGTGAAGCCACATGATCAGGATTATAGCCCCAGGTCTAGAACCAAAGCGAGAATAAAGAAGAAAATGGTTACTCAACCTAAGGAAATGATGAGTCTTAAGGACTCAATCCAAAAAATTCAAGCTTTGCAAGTGGATTCTGAGGAATTCCAGAAGATGTTGGAGTGACTTGTGCTGTTGGGGATTTTGTTGGTTCAGTTTGCTGGTTGCTGTACTGGAAGGTCTCCCCTTTTTTGGTGGTTGGTGATTTTTTGTAATATCATTTTGTTATCCCTTCGTTGGTTCTGTCTTTCCTTGTTGGCAGACGTTGCTTTTTTTGTTGTTTCTTTCTCTTTATTTTCTAGCTTGTAAAGGGTTTTGGGGTCCCTTTAAAACCTATTTTTACCTCAATAAAAACAACACATTGTTGTTTAAATAATTCAGATTGTCTTCCCTCAAATTGTATTAAACTTAAATCATAACAATATGACATCAAATTGTAACAGTTTTAGAAGTTTTTTATGAAATTGGTGGAGGAAGGCTATTATTTTGACAAATTGAGAAGCATGCATGATAGACATTAATGCTTTATCATTATCCTAAATGGTTGCGAACAATTATATGGACAGTTTTGTTTCCTTTCAGATTGTTGGCCTATAGGTTCTAGCCTGTAATGCTCCGCTAGAGAACCCAAGCTAGAGAAACCCTAATTAGGGAAAAAACATGTATTTTCTTAAAAACTAGATTTCCAAATTAAAACCCTAACACCCACAATTTCCAAATCTGAAATCTAAACAAGATGATAACCATGAATTCAAATCAATTTCATTTTCCTAGATCTACTCAATCAAAACAAACATAAATATCAACCAAGAATTTCACAACAATCATAGAGTATCAGACAGGAAGAAGACAAAAATTTGAAACTAAAACTTTCAAGGGTTTTACAAAGCCTTCCGTAAATCGACGAGTGTATTCGAAAAGTGAAGAAGTAAAATTTAGCCCCAAATTCTCCAAATCTTTAAAATAATTCTTTAAACTCCAAAAATGCCAAAAAATCTCCTTCAACCTGATTGAATTCTTAAAATGGTCTTTTAGATCTAATATAAAGAAAACCTAGAAAACTAGGGTTTGAAAAGTGCAACCCTAATAGGAATTAAATTTTAACTTAAAATTAAAAGAAAATTACTTTAATTTCATTTTAAAATTAAAATAAAGTTAAAGTCATAATTTATTAATAAAGTGCATTTAAATTGCGTGATAATATTTTAGCTAAGTAAATAAAATATACAACTTAAATTAATATCACTTAACTTAATTATGCAATTAATTTCAATTTTTGGATTTAATATGATTTGAATCTCAAATATAATTTTAGACTTAATAATTAAATCACTTAATAAAATATAAGAATTTAATTAATACTTAATAATTAAATAACCATATATTAATATTTTAACATTATTAAAGGTGTAATTATTTAACCTTAATAATTAACCTTACATAATCATTTTCCAAAAGAAGACGATGCAATATCAACATAAATGAATGCATCCAAACAAAAAAATTAACAAAATAAATGCAACAAGCATACTCAATAGCGCTCATGAATTCACGTCACCTTGATGAATTCAAATAGGATGGTCAGTTAGATACTTGCCCATTCATAGGATAAAATTTAGGTTTAGGATAGGGTGTTAGGCCTGAATATTATCTCCCCTCTTTAAACATTGAGACATATGTAAGGGAACACTCACTCCTGCCAATTCAGGGAAGATGATGCCTTGGACTTGCAAACCTGCCATCACAAAGTCAAACATGTACATGCATATTGTGGTATGAGGAAATCTTTAATCTATTGGGAACAAGCTCAAACATGACAAGTTAGTGGGTTAGCACATATGATTCATGGAATGAACAAAGAAACCAACAAAATAACATCAGATAGAACTAAAACAAGCTATTTGCACCCTATTTTTACTTGTTTGATTTGTTCTTTTAGATTAAATGTGCATGTGCTCTCTCAAACACAAATGAGATAGATCCCCAATGCAATGCAAGATTGGAAACAATGAAGCAATTCAAGAGCTAGTATGAGGAACTAGTCTCAAATTCTTCAAAGGATGATCTAAACTAGCTATGGAAATGATATGCAAAATATGCAAGATTGAAGCTATGATTCATTATCCATTATCCTAGCATATGATATCTATATGATTTAAACAAGAAACTATGAGCATGAGAACAACTATAAAAATCTAGAGCTATGTTAGCATAATAACAATGCAAAATGAGAGATGAAAATTGAAGAGGAGAAGGCCTCTATTTATAGATTTTTGGGATAGAAGAAGAGGGGTTGAATGAGGTGGCATCTATGTGGCATCCACATAAGAGCCACATAAGGGACACATAGGCTTGAAGGGATGGCTAATTTGAAGTCAAATATAGCAATAAATATTGAGTGGATCAAGAATTTCAAGTGGGGACAAAGGAGTAAATAGCCTTAAAGAGGAATGGGTGCCCATTTTGGAGAGAATTCTTCCACATGGGTGAGCATTCCATTAGCCTTAAAAAGGTTAGGAATCACCCTTTAAGTATGATCAGAGGACAATTAGGTAGGGAAATATGCTTAGGAAATGAGGTGATGGAAGTAGAGTAGGAATAGGGAAGGCTTAGAGTAGGTCTCTAGATTAAATTAATAGGTTTCTAGCTAGGGTTTAGATTATAATTCAAATTAGATTTGAATAAATCATAGTTTAGAAGAATTATGGATATGGAGGAATTTCAATAAATATAAATTTATTGAAAAAAGGGGATTTTGTGAGGCAAAAATAAAATACATTAGAATAGTATTTGATCATTTGATAAATACTAATTATGAAACTATTTAATTAAATTAAATAGTTAGATGAAAAAGGGAAATTATATTAACATTTTTGGACGTCTACATTTTGCCCCTCTTTGACGTCGTGTCGCAAGTGACGTTGCGTCAAATACAAGAAAATAAGTTGCCCCAGAGGAAGATGGTTTCTAGGAGTCATGTTGAAGCGACGACGGTATAGGGTTATGCCCCCTTGAGAAAAGAACACAACAATGTCAATGTTGTGGGATTTTCTCAAAAAAGGATGCAACAAGGAGGAAGGGTAAAATAGAAGCCTTCTAAAATGCAACTAAGAATGAAAATGTATTGATGAGATTAAAAGCATCTAACGAGCCTTGGGGATCCATTTGTGTGAAAAATATGGAGAGCAAATCTGATTTTGATATTGCAAAAGGAGGTATGCATCAGGTGTTAGAAAACACAGATGACAAGATTCCTTTGCATGGACTAGACACTCAAAAAAAGGCACACTGCAAAAAGACGCATGTATCAGTAGCCACCAGTCACAATGCACCAAGATATAGCAGATCAAGGTACTGGTGAGTAGCTGTAAACTGACACAAAAAGATAAAATCAATAAAGAAGGCCTCACGACTAAGCAGTCATTCAGTCCAAAGTTCTTGCCATGAACAGGATTGATGTGATGAATGATTTGATAAGCCGAGACTGGAAGGATGCATCCTAACGGGCAAGGATTGGATTTGATTGGGTTGATAGATATTCACTGGCAAAAGCTATGAATAGAATGAGGAGTGAGGATAGCCAGTCATAAAATTGATTGAAAAACATGATTGCAGCTGTAGGAGTCAAAATGTCAGTGAAAATTGAAAAACTGACCGATGCGAAAAGAAACAAGAGTTTATTGCAAGATTTTGGAGAACTTTTGCTTCTTTTTTTTTAGATTTTATGCAATTTTTGAATTTTTTTGGGATTTTTTGAAAATTTTTAAATGTTTTTAGGTTTTCGACGTAGTTAGGCTGTACAATGAGACTAATTATACAAAAATATATAGTGGGTGAAGGAAATGGAGCAGGAAAATTTTAGGGAAAATGGGGGGCTATAAGAGGGGCTGGGGTGCTTAAAGAAGGTCATTTGTGAATAGTGTTTAGGCAAAAAGAGAGCTCTAGAGAGAAATCATGGCTGACAAGAGGATGTTGGGGCAGTTGGGAGAGTGTGTTTGTACACACGAAAGACCCGCAGAGTGACCATTATCGGTGAGTAACTCAACCATTACCTTGCTGTTAATTTTGTCAAAGTTTTTTAATGCTTTTAGGGTGGGTAGGGGGCATTTAATGTAGGTAGAAAAGGTTTCAGACTGGAGATGCTGGTTCCTGAACTAGCGTTTGCGAAGACGCCGATCCTCAGATTGACATCTTTGCAGACGTCGATCCCCTAACCTGCATCTCTGAAGACATTGAACCTAGATCTGCGTCTTTGAAGATGATGTTCCGGGGGGAAATGGGTGGAGACGCCGGTGTAAGAAGCAGTATTTTTGGCTAAACCGGCGTCTGTGCCAAAAGGGCCAGACGTCGAGGCGGAGGGAAACGGAGGGACCTGGTGGGGGCTGGGGATGGGTTGGCAAAGGACCTAGGGAAAAGATGCCCCATTTTGGGAGGGGTTAGGCTAGGAATAGAAGAAATATGGGTTGACATGGTGGATTTTAGATTTTTTCAAGAGCAGTTCCCACCATTGGGATTGTGGGAGTACTGGCCACTGACGATGGAGCTGGAGGCCCAGCTGACGGATGCAGACTAGGGATTGTTAATAGTGGTGGGATTGGACTATGTGCCCCGTTGGCCTAGGATACAGGTGCACAATGGGATGATGGATACCCTGATCGAGCGGTGGCATAGGGACACCATGATGTTCCATCTGTCGATTGGAGAGGCCACTATCACTCTCGGGGATGTAAGGTTGATTCTATGGATACTAATCTGAGGGTCGGTACCACAGTATAGGTTAGAGGAAAATGATCATTACATGGAGATTTCCTTCAGGAGACAAATGAGGAGGATCCTGACATATAGGACCTGGATGCCCTAGCAGCCAGCGGTTGACAGGAGCCTGAGGTGGATAGCCCTATTTTTGGCTAGATTGATTTGGTAGATGGATGTTGGCCAACTTGACTGGACATGGGTTTGGTATGGGATGGTCTCAAGTACTAGCCAGGATGCTCAAGGAGGGGATGACCTACTACTGGGGGTATGTCATCCTTGGATAGTTATATCATGATCTGTACATGGCTGTGTATTGTGGGGTATGCAACATGGGGACTGGGGTGACTTTGTTATTAGTATGGGCATGGGAGCACATTGCAGTGTTTCATTTGATGCAGGTATGGGAGGTGTGGAAGCTAGGAGAGCCATATGCATGTAGATATAGGCTACCCTTGAGATATACTTATGTTGGCTAGACAAGATACTAGCGACGGCTACTAGATGAGGTTTAGATTTTCTGCTAGACCCCATACAGACTTTGTGAGCCATAGGGAGCTATGGATTAGGAGGTAGGAGTGGAGGATGACTTTTAGGAATTTTTATACCTCGCATACATACAAATAGGTTGTTTTCTACTGGGGAGGGCCATCCACCAGATAGAGAGGTACCGGTCATCCAGGGTCATGAGACAGTTTGGGTTGCAGCAGGGGGTGGTGGCAGAGGATGGTTTACATCCTCATGTCACCATGGAGGTGGGCGTGTGGGGTAGGTCTACTGATTCTCTCATATTGAGGGTAGCCTATAGGATGATGGTGAGGATAGACTTTGTGGCAAGGCCCAATGTCGTTGACACAGGTATGACTACAAAGTATATAGCATGGTGGGCTGCGCACACACCCTTACAACTCATAGACCCAATTTAGGTAGTAGCCCATGAGTAGCCGACAGGAGACATGGAGGTTGATGATGGGAAATCTATAAGAGATTCCCCTGAGACCTTAGTAGTAGGGTAGAGGAGGAGGCCACAACAGAGATGGGTCCAGCCATAGACTGAGATGTGGGTAGGGGTTAGACATGATCAGGGGCCACCAGGGAATGGGCATGATTAGGCACCTCAGGTGCCTATTCAGGGAAAGGTATAGGCAGCTTTGGTGCCAAATCAGGTACATGTACCACAGGGACCACAGGGGCCACCAGCAGGATATGTGGCATAGGACACACATGACACTGTCATTGTAGAGCGAGACAGTTTATAGACCGAGTGTGTGAGACTACGGGGGCTACTGGGGATGGAAGAGGTATCAGAGGCCAGCTTACAGATCGAGATGACCCAGGTACAGGGTTTACTAGCAGCAGAGAAAACACAAGAAGATAGGGCCATGGGCACCTGACACCCTACAGGGTAGGGTTAACTCAGGAGAGTTTTCTATGGTGGACCTGACCTAGGATGCGGCTGAGCTACAGACTGAGATAGGGAGACTGAGAGATTAGTTTGGTACCTTACCGAGCAGATGGATCAATCCACAGAGTAGATCATAGCATTGACCTCAGAGAGGGATGCAGCATAGAGGTGGGCCGAGGCATACAAGACAGAGTGAGAAATTGCTAGATAGGCAGCCAGTGCAGGTGGGGCAGGACAGGTGGTGGCACAGGCTTTCATAGCTCACAAAGATGCAGCCAGGGAAAGAAGAGAGGCAGCCCACTATCAGGCATTGTACCACCAGTAAGTTCCTGAGGGCCATAGATAGGTGCACTCAAAGAGGTCACGATCACAGACCACGGGTCAGGCTTCTGCATGTCAGGGGTTAGTTGGGATGCCACCATGGGCACCACCAAGAGGGGGATCACAACCACCAACATGATTCCTTTAGAGGATTTTTTTGTTACATTTTTTCATTTTGAGATGTACATGTATATTCGACACCTAGGTGCATGACTATGTATTTATTGATGACAGACACTGTACTCGTGATTTGACATATATATATATATGATCGATTGATGACTCTTATACTTCTTATGATGTATGATTCTCATGCTTTGATTGATATGATACTATGATGCATATGCTTTTATAAGTACTGACATTGATGCTTGCAGGATGTGTGTTTTATGATTATGTATATACATGATGAGATGTTTAGACGCATGTACCTAGATGTATGCATTTGATATATATTATGGTACTTGGAATGTAATGCAATGGATGTACTTAATATTTTTATGAATATTTTTATGATGTGATGTATGTAAATGCAATGATCCTAATGAAAATGTAGGGAGGATATGAAAATATCGGTACGGAACAGATGCAATGGATGCAATGGGACTCATGTTTTTGGTGTGTGTCACATTCAATTGATGAATTAGCTATGAGGACAATGGAGGACCAGGCAAGGGAGTTTAGCATGAGAGCGGCTTGGGGTGTTAGTGCGATGGTGAGAGAACTAGATACGTCATGAATATACAAGGACCAAACCAAAAGATTAATTACAAGTGATTAATTACAAGCGATTATGTACAAAGGTAAATACTGAGACTTGATTGGATCTTTTTGTTTAATGTGTGTGATAATGTTGGAACACCAAGGGAATATGGGAAATGTTGAGGTTTGCGGAGATGTGATGGTGGAGATGGAGGGGAACGAGATTTTGATAGATAATGGAATGGTCCATTATGTGTGATGCTTGTTGCTAGGTTTTTGTCACCCATGCTTGTCCAAGGTGCTTGATTGCCAAGTTTTCACCATTTGGACGAAATTTTTTCTCTTCTCTTCTTTTGTTTTTTTTGATGTTTTTATTTTTTGGATGTTTTTGATGTTGTCCAAGCACCTATTTGCCAAGTTTTCGCTGACACAACCATTTTTTCATCTTCATTTTCTGCTTTTTTGAGATTTTTTCAAGACTGTTTTGCATTGTTTTTGTGCTTTCTTCAGGACTTTTTATACTTTTTATTGATTTTCTCAGATAACTGGAATGAAAAACCAGCCATCATACATAGAAGCACTTGAGATGAGTTATATTGATAGAATCATTCAATGGTTCTCCTTTAGGTGTGGAGAGTTGATATGCCCCAAAACCAAAGCATGTAGTGACAACATAGGGACCTTGCCAGGTGACTTCAAACTTACCTTTCCTTTCTTGATCAGTACCCACTTTCTGATTTTCCTTTAGCACAAGGTCCCCCACCTAGAACTGGCATGGGTGGACCTTCTTGTTATAGTTCCGCTTGAGTCTATTTTGATAGACAATCAGGTGATCATAGGCTTGCTGGCACTTTTCATCTAGTAGATCAAGCTGTGTGAGTCGTGATACTCAATAATATTCATCATCAACTAGGCCTCTTAGTGATACTTCGAGGGAAGGTAGTTTGACCTCAATTGGTAAGACAACTTCAGCACCATAGACTAGAGAATATGGAGTAGTGCCTGTAGGAGTATGATAGGAAGTGTAATATGCCCAGAGGGTGGGGTTGATTTGGAAATGCCAGTCATGACCAGTATCATTGACAATTTTCTTGAGGATTTAGAGGAGGGTCTTGTTAGTTGCCTCAACTTGGCCATTACCTTGAGGGAAATATGGACTAGAGAAATGGTGGTGGATATGGAGGTGAGCACACAAATTACTGACGTGTTGATTTTCAAATGGTGTTTCATGATCTGTGAAGATAGTGAAGGGTATGCCAAAGTGGCAGACAATGTGGTAGAGGATGAATTTTGAGATCTGGACACCTGTAGTGAAGGTGAGTGGAATTGCTTTGAGCCACTTTGTAAAATACTTTGTTGCTATGATTATGTATTACTGGCCTTCAGAAGAAAGGGGAGTAATCTTACAAATGAGGTCAAAGCCCCAACAAGAGAAAGGCCAAGGAGGCGCAATAGGTCTGAGGTCCTGTGCAGGAGCATGGATCAAATTAGCATGTTGTTGGCAAGGTAGACACTTCTTGATGAAATCACAAGAATCATGTTCCATTGTAGGCCAATAGTACCCTATACATAAAAGTTCCTTGGCTAGGACCATGCCACTTGTGTGGGCACCACAGATTCCAGCATGTACCTCTTGTAAAGACCGGGTGGCTTTGTTTTCATCTAGACATCTAGAGAACACGTTGTGATAGCCTCGATGATAAAGGGTGTTGGCTATGAGGGTGTAGCGGGAAGCTTTGCGAATGAAGTTTTGGCATTGGGTTGCAGTGAGATGAAGGGATATGATACCATTTTGTAGGTAAGCCTAGATATCATGGTACCATGGGGACTGGGGACCAACCAAGACACATATGCGATTTGATTCATCATTCTCATAAGCAAGAGAATGAAGTTGCTCAACTAAGAATTTGTATTGCATAGACTCGTGAGGAATCTCTAAAAGGGAGCCAATCATGGCCATTACATCAGCAACCTTGTTCTGCAAGCATGGTACTTGTGTTATCTACAAGTGGAGGAAATGCTCTTTCATATTGTCAACCATCTGCTTATATGGCATCAATTTGTCATCTTTGGTTTGATACTCATCTAGGACCTGTTTTATGGTGAGTTGGGAATCACTAAAGACATGTATATCTGTGATGTTCCATTCTATAACCATGTAGAGTCCTATGATTAGTGCCTAATATTCTGCAATGTTGTTTGTACAGGGGAATCCCAATTTGAATGACATAGGGATGTTGTCACCTTAAGGTGTGACGAAAAGTATTCCTACCCCTGCACCATGAGCTGTGTAGGACCCATCAAAGTAGAATTGCCAAGTAGGTTGCTCATATATCATGCATAAATGCTCATCTGGAAATTATGTGATCAAAGGATATGCGTCCACCAATGGCACTTCTACTATCTGATCTACGATGACCTATCTTTAAATGGATTTTTTGTCTACATATTGAATATCAAACTCACTTAACAACATAACCCATTTGGCCATTCATCCTGTGAGAGTAGTCTTGGAGAGTAGGTACTTGAGAGGGTCCACTTTTGAAATGAGCTTGGTTGTATGACTAAACATATAGTGGCAAAGTTTTTGAGTGGTGAAGACCACTGCCAGACATGCTTTCTCCATAGGGGAATAATTGAGCTCATAACCCACTAAGGTCCGACTGATGTAATAAATAGCTCTTTATTTACCTTCATCATCCAGCTAAGCAAGGAGTGCCCCCAGGGCTTTCGTAGTAGTAGAAATATACAGGATGAGTGGTCAGATGGGTACAGGTGGTACCAAGATGGGTGGATTAGCTAAGTATTCTTTGATCTTGTCAAAACTCTTTTGACACTGAGGATCCCATTTGAAAGTGTTATCCTTTCGCAGGAGATGAGTAAATGGTTGGCACTTATTGGCTAAGTAAGAGATAAAATGACACATAGATTGTAACTTTCCTTGGAGTTGCATAGTTGTCAGAGTATTTTTGGTGGATGCATCTCTACGATTTCTTGCACCTTCTTTGGATCTATTTCAATGCCTCTTCTAGATATGATGAACCCAAGGAGTTTTCCTGATGTGACCTCAAAGAAACACTTCTTAGGGTTGACCATTTGGAAATAGTGTCCAATCATGTCAAAGACGTATTCCAAAACATCTAGGTGATCTTCCCTTTTTACTGATTTTTCCAAGATATCATCTACACAGTCCTCAAGAATCTTATGAATCGTGTCGTGAAAAATGGCAGTCATGGCCCTTTGATAGTTTTCCCTAGTCTTCTTCCAGCCAAATGGCATCATATTATAGTAGAAGGTGCCCTAGGGGGTTGTGAATGTTGTCTTGTGCTGATCTTCTTCTACAATATGGATTTGATTATATCCGGAAAAGCCATCCATGAGTGACAACATCTCATGTCCTGCTGTGAGATCTACTATCATGTCTATGTTTGGTAGTGGGAAATTATCCCTGGGGCATGCTTTGTTGAGATCTCGAAAGTATGTACATATCTTGATTGATTTATCAGGTTTAGACACTAGCACCATGTTAGAAATCCAATCCAACTATTCAATGGCACGGATGATCTTGGCTTGGAGTAATTCCTCTACCTCTGCTTTGACAAGTAGTGCCACTTTAGGGTGCATCTTTCTGAGATTTTGTTTGACAGGTTTGATGTTTGGGTCTACTGCTAGATGGTGAACCACCAAGTTGTGGTCTAATCTTGGCATGTGGAAGTAAGAACATGAAAAATTATTCATGGATTCCTTCAAGAGGGTGACAAGATCTCATTCTTCTTCTTCAGTCAAGGATGTTGCTATGTATGTGATGGCAGGATTCTCTTCGGTGCCTAGCTTGACAGGTTTTGTTTCTTCGATTATAATCGATGACTGTTGAGGCCTATAATCATGGATTAGAGGAAGAGGAGAATCTTCATCCTCTAGCACCTCAGGGAGGTTTTTGCTAGTGGATACGCCCTTTGATTTTACTTTTTTGTGATCAGATAGCACCCCAGAGGGGTTTTCGCTAGGGGATCAATTTTTCTCTTCTTTATTTTTGTTTTCTTCTTCATTTCTATGGCTGAAGCTCTCCTCTTCCCCAGAGTATGCCTTTGGATCCAACTTGTAGACATGTGCTAAATCTTGCCCCCAGTTATTGCTCTGCTCATTTTCTCCCATAAATCTCAGGAGTGCATCTTCGTTGTGGAACTCATCAATGTGTACGACACTTGGTTGGTCCCAATCTATGAGTTCAGGATGGTGGAGGGGAAGGTCAACAAAGAGAATGGAAATCTAGCATAGGATAGAATTTCCTAGGAAGGTTTCATCATCAAAGATATCATCACAGGCTCTCACAACTTTCTCTTCTGGGACATCTTTGATGTCAGCGATTTTGCCCAAGGAAGGATAAGAGGCATAGATGTTCTCATTGGTGCCCCCATTCATGTCAGAATCTATGCCAAGGCCTAGGTGTTTTTCTCATCGGGTAGATACAATAGGATCTTTCATTCCTTTCTTTTCATAACCAAGGACACCTCCTTGGTAGTTCCATTTTTCTGTCACCAACTTGTGAGTTGCAGGGTACTTACCTTTGAAGTAATTGAGGTGACTTGTGTCCTTGGGTGGTGGATCCTTATAGAGCCATTGGTTGATGTTTTGTGTCATTTCCTGGCTATTCAAAGTACCATTTGAGATGAAAGTGGTAGGACCCAATTGTAGTGGCTTGGTTGTCTTCAGTTCTGTCTTGCTTGGATTAGGTGTGTGGCCTTGAGTGTGTGGATCAACTGGCACTGTTCCAACTATGAAGACATCAGATAGACTACACTCGCCACAACCTTTGTTGTTGATCTTGACCGTGGATAGGGTGGAAGAGGGGATTGTTTATGGGTCTGAATGGGTTTGAGATGAATTGGTAGCAGAGGTGCCAATTTCAATCCTGGGATAGTGACTGGAATGTAGAAAGGAGGTTTCCAATGCATTATAGTACGCAAAGGGCTTGGGATCTGTGCGTATGGTGATCATAGTGTCATTATATGGGAATTTGATGCACTGATGGTAGGTGGAGGGAACGGCTTGCATAGAATGAATCCATGGGTGTCCAAGGAGGATGTTGAAGGGAAGGTCAAGATCAACAACATGACATACTGTATCCTGGATAACTGGGCCCAGTTTGATGGGAAATGAAATGGTACCTTCAGAAGTGCATTTTAGATTGTCATATGCTTTAATTGTTATGACATCATTTATTATATCAGCTTCAGTGCAACCCAACTATTTTATGAATTTTAGAGTACACAGATTTAGGGCCGAACTATTATCTATCATGACCCGCTTGATGGAAAAATCTTTAACCATGACAACAATACAGAGTGGGAGATTATGATCGGGTTCTTTTGAGGGTATGTCTATTGGTTTAAAGGAGACCACACAAGATGTAGACAAGTGTGCAACAAGGTTCTGGAATTCAGTGAGGTTGGTGTCGCTGGGAACATGGGATTCTTATAAGGCTTTATTGAGGATCTCTTGATAGGTGGGTGAGGTCCGGAGGAGATCTGGGATGGAAATTTGGGCAGGAGTATTCCCTAGGTGTTCCAAAATGTTGTATTGGGTACCAGCAGATGGAGTGGTAATGACACCTACAACTGTTATTCTACCTCTACGAGTGGTGACTGCGCCTTGGTTCTCGACACCCTTGACATGGATGACATTGGTGGAGGACTAGACTTGGGATATGCAGCCTATGAGATTATCATAGTTGATATATGCATTTGTAGAATCTTTTATGTTGGAATTTTCTCCTTGCTTACCTATCCCCTGATCGGAGGTTTGAGTAGGATTGCCTGGGCCTTTACCTAAGGTGTGTTTGGGAAATGCATTTTGATATATTTTAAGGCCCGTGTTTGGTGATGGTTGGGCAGGAGAGTCCACTTTGATATCTTTGCGGTCAATGAGATCTTGGATGTAGTTTTTTATCTTCATGCATTTGAGGGTGGTGTGTCCCTTAACATGATGGTAATCAAAGTACTCATTATCTTTATACCAGGCAGGCTTAGGTGTTGATTCATCAAATGGTTGTGTTTTTGGGTACACGACTTGGTTGGCTTGAACCATTTTTTGCAAGATAACATCTATGGGTTCACCCAAGGGGGTAAACATGTATTGTGGTGCATTCGAAGCATGAGGTCTTGGCTGTCCACGTGGGACTGATATAGCATTTGTCCGGTTCATAGGACCTTGGTAGTTGGGTTGATATGATGTCCCCGGAGGGGGATAGACAGTCACACCTTGAGGGTGTATGTTTTGTTGGTATGTTGGTTGGGGATACGCGGGACCGAGTTGTTGATACATGGGAGGAGGTTGTGGATATGCTGGCGGTGCTTACTGATAAGTTTGGGTAGGTGCATTGGGACCTGCTACCACAACCTGAATGTGTTTGATATCAGTGGCTTCATCAATTACTACATTCTTGTTCTTGTTCTAGTAACATGATCAATCATTATTATGTTTGTTAGGCTAGGATTCTTTGTAGTGCTTGATGCCACCATCTTCTATGAGACCTCGCACAAGATCCATGCCTTTGATTATGATATCTTGATAGGTTTGTATGCAATTCATTCGCATGTGATAGGAACGTTTAGGATGGAGGTTGTTAATGAAGATTTTGATAAGATGTTGCTTAGGGGGTTGATAGGACAACCTTTTAGTGAGCCCTTGACAGCGCTGAAGATAATCGGCCAGGCTCTCTCCTCCCTTTTTTTTGGAATTTCATATATCAAGGAGTGAGAGTTCATTTTTGATGTTATGTGCGTATTGGGCCACAAACTTTTTAGATAATTCAGCGAAAGTAGAGACTGTGCCATAGGGGATTTTGTAGAACCACTCAAGAACGGTTCCTCCTAAGCTCTTGGGAAATAGTCTCATGAGGAAATTATCACTATAGGCCACTTCTTGACATGCCATGTAGAATTATTTCACATGCCTCAGGATTTCCCTTCCCTCGATATTTATCAAATTTGGGTGTCTCAAAGTTCCTGGGAAAGGTTGTGGCAGTGATAGATCGATCAAACTAGTAAGAACACACCTCTTCAAACTTGAATGTTTTAGCCTTGGTTCCTAATTTTAGCTCTTTGAGAGCATTCTTCATTTCCTCCCATTCATGATTGATTTGTGGGGAAGGATTATTAACCTCGATTGCATTGGTTCCCTAAATCTGAAATGGATCAAATGGTGAATATGGGGAATTCTGTGGGGGATATTATGGTGTTTGATATGACGGTTGTTGGTCAGTGTATATGGGCTATTGTGGTGAGAGTTGTGGCTGAGGGGAATATTTCAGTGAAGGAGGTGGCGGTGATTGATAGGGTTGTTGCAACTGCTAGAAGTATGCTTGTATTTGCTGAGGTGTTGGATAGGTGGGATGAGCTGATTGCGCACCTGCATGGGGTGGAGGATAGGTGTTTTGTGGTAGAATTCCCCTAATGGGAACACTGAATTACTATGGGGGTGGAATGGTTTGTGATGTAGTGGAAGATGTCATGGATAGGTAGTTGACGGAATGAGTTTTTCATTGTTGTGTGGGTTGAATGAAAGGATTAGCAATTTGATGCAGTGATTGTGCCGTGAAAAGATTTTCCCCCTACGTTTGTGGTTGCAACTACTAGGTAGTTTGGAGGATGGGTTGTGCAACTGCAAAGGGGTTGATTTGTGCTTGGGATGTGAATAGGTTTGGTAATTTTATGTTGTGATTGTTTTTGTTGGGATGGTTGCTAGATAGATTGTTGCTACTGTTGGATTGGTTGTTGCTGCTGAATTGGTTGTTGTTGTTGGATTGGTTGCTACTACTGTTGGATGGGTTGTTGTTGGATTGGTTTTTGATGTTGGATTGGTTGGATGGTAATTTGGGGTACAATGAAGGGATTCATAGATGGTTGTTGCATGGGAGGATTTGAATTGGTTTGCATATGTTGTGATTGCATTGCTAGTACAGCGGGGAAGGTGGACCCTTGCAAAAATAAGGGTTGGTTATAGGATTTGGTAGGTGGCATGCCTATGGTGAAGTGTGTTTTTGCTGTAGGTATGTGGTGGAAGAGAAAGGAAAAACAGGCATGGAGATTTGGGTGCTTTGAAGCTGCGAACTAGGTGGCGTATTTTGAATGGGCTGAGTGGGGATAGGTGGAATGGTGGTTTGCTAAGTGCTAACTGGTGGTGGTGGAAATTGTGGCACAAATATTGGGAATGTTTGTAAAAGTGGAGTGGTTATTATCTGAGGAGGTGCTTGCATAGCGATAGGGGGTATTTATTGTGCTACTGATGTTGGAACAAGAGGCGGGGCTCCTGACATAGATGAAAGTGTCGTGTGAATGATGGAGGGTGGGATGGAAGGTTGGACTACTTTTGCAATAAGAGTTCCCACCTTTAGGGCTCGTTGAAGTGGATCAAAACTTTGTTTCTAGTGGGAGGAGGACATTCCCCTAGAAGTGTCATAGGTCGTGTGACAAGTGTGGGTATAATCCAAGGCAGGAGTTGAAGTCCTTGTTGCTGAATGTCCAAGAGTACCTGATTGTTGTTACATCCACTCATGGCGTTCACCATGTGGACATGTCATGGATGATTGATAAATTTTTCTATGGTACTTATGGTGGGAGTCTCATTAGTATCTACCCAGATATGTTCAATTTGTTTGTTGGGATGAGGCTCATAGGTAACCATGGTGTTAGTGTTGTCAATCGCAGGATTAGATGAACTAGCGGCAAGATTAGGGTCCATGTTCTTCCTCTTCTTAGTGGCTTGTGTAATAGGTGGCATGATATGACTACCTTAAGGGGATATGATATGCAAGATGTAATGCAAGGATGTTCCTAGGAAGCTAAGGATGATGGTGCTAGGATTAGGATGCGTCTAGGATGATGAATTTTCTCCTAAGGACTAAGGATGACTTCATGTATGCAAGGATTAAGGGATGCTTTCCCAAGTGTAAGATCTAGTGGATGTGATTGTCTACCTAAGATAGACTTGTGGTCTTCGGCAGGTAGGATTATCTATACTTGCAAACCAACCTTTTGATCATGGTGATGAGGTTGCAAAGGCAAAGGAGGTTATCCTAAACAATTCTTAGTTGAAGGACAATCAAGGATGGGGTTTGATTAAGATGTAGGTTCTAAGAAACTCAAAAGGGGATGCAATACCAAGCGGTGGATGTGATTAAGCTGCCTTGGATGATGATTAGGATGATGCTAGGTTGACTAGGATTGGATTAGAATATTCTATATTATGCTAGGATGAGTGTGTGATGTGCTTCTAAAGATGACAACCTAAGGAAGGTCCTACAAATGCAAGCTAAGTGAGCTTAAGAAGTGGAAGAATGTGTGTTTGTTGCGGTAGACCAACTAGTCATATTGTTCAAATCCAACGAAAGCAGCATTTAGATGATATTTTCCCATGAAGCAAGCAACCTTGTTGTTGTATATCACTTTGTCAAATTTATCCTGTGCGAGGCTTTCTTGGTTGATTGAATCAATGATGTGTTGGTACTTGGTAGCATCTCTTGTTGTATTCTTTTGTTCTCTGTATACGGGAGGCAATGGATTTTTCACCTTCTTGTGCTTCTTGGAATCGGTCATGTCCTATAGAAAAAAGTTTTGATTTCGGATGAGCAATTGGAGTTCTTAGGACATATCTCATAAAAGGTCAAAGTTTGAGGATGTTGGCAATTTTTTGAAGCTTATGACAGTCTGAAAAAAAAAAGACATTGTTTTGATGATCTAGCAAAGGCTTTTTTTTCTGATATTCAATAGGTTTGTTCCATGGAAAGAATCAATTTTAACACAATCAAATCATAAAATAACATGCATAGGTCAGAAAACAATCCGACAAGGGACAAAGCAACCTTAAAGGATACAAGAAAGTGACAAATTTTGTTTGTTGGGTATTTTTTTTATGTTTTGGATTTGTCAATGTTCTTCAAACACTTCAAGAAAAATTCTACCTAAGGAGTTGGCTTCGCATGAAATATTATAGGCCCATTGCTAGGTAGTCCTTTAGCTCACATAGTAGTGTCACCCCCGAAAGGGCGCCGTGTATTTTTCCTTTTTCCAGGTATAATTTCCGTGCTATGAAGATCTCTTTCGCAACACAATACCTTGGGACACATATGATGGGGATCTTGGGGGAGATTCTTCCCTCCCCTCGCACTATAATAAATCACCGTTTGGAGGTGAATTAGGTAGCTTCTATGCTTAAAGTGTTTAGTAATTGTCTCCATTCGATTGTATCCTCTATGTCTGTGCAAGCATGATTCAGGCGTATAGCCCCATAGATCATCTTGACAAAAGTGGTCACGTAAATGTGATTGAGACCACGAGGCCGCACTTAAGTTAGATGAGTGTCGAGTATAATCTCAAATGCCAATTGACTCCTGAGGCTTTAACCCCAAAGAGTAAATTTGATTAACGTGAGTTAGAGTGGTGTGGCTTACACCTCATTCTCATGTGGGTCGTTCCTAGGAGATTTTTTCCTCAACCGATAGGCCCATCTAAAGGATTAACTTGCTAAAGTAAATTGGATTGGAGACAAAAAGGAGTTTGGATTTTTTATTTTCCCACAAGGGGAAAAGAGCATACTCTCCTATCTAGTATCATTTTTTCCACACACACGCAAGACAAGTTTGTTTATTCCCAAATATTTAATTGTTTAACACAAAGAAAATGAATCTAGGTTTTTGATCTTCCCAAAGGGAAGGAGAGCATAATCCCCCAAAACTTTCTTTGACTTAGACAATAAAATCTCCCTAATTATGCTAGGTGCCTACGAAAATTATTGAAAACACGATCGTTTGGTTGATGTTGATTTGAGGCAACCTAGAAGAAACATGTGAGTAATTTTTTAATTGACTTCTTTGACCAGCGGTGCTGCAAGACAACTGATTAGTAGTTTCAAATCCTTAACCTTAGACAGGCATTATCACAAAAACCACTTAAAAGTTGTTAGCAAAATTATCAACAAAAAAATTGTTAGAGTGCAGATGTCGATTCAGGGCGCAGACGCTGGTTCTATGTTTTTAGCACAAAAAAAAGATAGAATGCATGAAAATAAACCAAAAAATACAGAAAGTCATAAAATTTTTATACCAGTCAGAGATGCCGATTCATAAAATGTAGACGTCGATCACTGATGTTTTTGAACTGTCATTTGCGCAGACGCTAAAATTGGAACTGACATTTTCGCAGATGCTGTTGTATCTGCAAGTTCAAAAAACACAGCAAAAAGAGCAATAAGAGTTATTGTTCCTTCTTTCTTAGTCTTTTATTTGATCAAATTTAGCCATTTTGAGATTATCCAAACATTTAAAAGCTAGTGTTTCTTTAATAAGTTATCAAGATTCATTCCCTTAGTAAAATTTTAATATTATAACTGCTTGTAAAATTGATCTCTACTAAAAAAAGATTGCTCAAATACCAAAAAGCAGTGGGAAAGACAGTAAATCTTGAAAAAAATGAACAATTATGTTTGGAAAGTCTCAAATAATAGTGCCAGGCGGAGACACTGATGTAAGTCACAAATGTTGGTTCAGCGCAGACACTGAACGATGGTTAAGATAGAACTGGAATTTGCATAGACGCATTTGCGTAAAACATAGACGTCGATCCTTGTATTAGGAAAAATTGAAAGAAAAAAAAGACAAGAATTTAGAAGAATTTTAGGGACGTGGGTCCCACCAGGCGTGCCAGAATGTGGTATGAGGAAATCTTCAATCTTTTGGGAGCAAGCTCAAACATGACAAGTTATTGGGTTAGCACATATGATTCATGAAATGAACAAAGAAACCAACAAGAATACATCATAACATCAGATAGAACTAAAACAAGCTACTTGCACCCTAGCTAAAAAACATACACAATCAAAGCCAGAAATTCAGCTCTATTTTTACTTGTTTGATTTGTTCTTTTAGATTAAATGTGCATGTTCTCTCTCAAACACAAATGAGATAGATCCCCAATGCAATGCAAGATTGGAAACAATGAAGCTTCAAGAGCTAGTATGAGGAACTAGTCTCAAATTCTTCAAAGGATTATCTAAACTATCTATGGAAATGATATGCAAAATATGCAAGATTGAAGCTATGATTCATTATCCATTATCGTAGCATATGATATCTATATGATTTAAACAAGAAACTATGAGCATGAAAACAACTATAAAAATCTAGAGCTATGTTAGCATAATAACAATGCAAAATGAGAGATGAAAATTGAAGAGAAGGCCTCTATTTATAGATTTTTGGGATAGAAAAGGAGGGGTTGAATGAGGTGGCATCTATGTGGCATCCACATAAGAGCCACATAAGGGACACATAGGCTTGAAGGGATGGCTAATTTGAAGTCAAACATAGCAATAAATATTGAGTGGCTCAAGAATTTCAAGTGGGGGACAAAAGAGTAAATAGCCTTAAAGAGGAATGGGTGCCCATTTTGGAGAGAATTCTCCCATATGGGTGAGCATTCCATTAGCCTTAAAAAGGTTAGGAATCACCCTTTAAGTATGATCAGAGGACAATTAGGTAGGGAAATATGCTTAGGAAATGAGGTGATGGGAGTAGAGTAGGAATAGGATATGCTTAGGGTAGGCTTAGAGTAGGTCTCTAGATTAGATTAATAGGTTTCTAGCTAGGGTTTAGATTATAATTCAAATTATATTTGAATAAATCATAGTTTAGAAGAATTAGGGATATGGAGGAATTTTAATAAATATAAATATATTAAAAAAGGGGATTTTGTGAGGCAAAAATAAAATACATTAGAATAGTATTTGATCATTTGATAATACCAATTATGAAACTATTTAATTAAATTAAATAGTTAGATGAAAAAGGGAAATTAATATTAACAATAATATTAACATTTTTGGACGTCTACACATATATATAATGGGAAATGGTAGGGATGGGTACATCATGTGGATCTCACAAGAAAGTAACTACAAATCTATCCCTCACCATATCAAGCACGTCAAAAGGAATGTATAACATACTCATAATCCATGTATATTTATATATGGGGTCAATACATCAGTAAGTCCCTAACTATAGATAACATCATCATATAAAGACAATCATCATTAAAATAACCATAATTATCTAACTATCAACACATGATATCACAGAGAATCCAATATCTCATAATATATCAAAACTATGAAATAAATGTCATACATCCAAGTATCACCAAAACCAAAATCAACTGAAATAACCAACACACATGAAATGTTGCCTAAAAGAGTATGACATCAAAATAGAAAAAATAAACTATGGGTGGGTGTTACATCCCCCCTAGAATTGGGCTTACACTTTAAATCCTACAAATAATTAGGGATATAACTCATGTAATATTTATGCATCATCCCATGAAGTAGAAGAATTATCATTTGGGTCCCATTAGACCCTTGCCTGCTTGATGGTGCAACCCCTAAGGGTCAAATCCCACTATTGAAGTATACGAACATGCTCCAAAGCCAGCTGCCTGACCTTGAACTGTAAAGAATTCCAATCAAGAATATGTGTCACATCTAGAATATATCGTCTAAGTATTGAAATATGGAAAACATCATGTATGTGAGATAGATTGGGCGAAAATGAAAGATGTAAGAAACTATTTCTATCCACTCTAGAATCTCAAATGGCCCAGCAAAATGAGATGTCAACTTAGAACCCTTTCCATAATGGATCAAACTCTTTTGTTGACGCGCTCTCAGAAATACCCTATCTCCAATTGCAAACTACCTATCCACCCTACGAGCATCAACATACTTCTTTAGTCTATCCTGTGTTATGATCAAATGCTCCTGAATATACTCTACCAAATACTCCATATCTTAAAGCATATTAGGACCTAGAAGAATATGGTCCTCTAACCAATCCCAACTCAAAGGAGTGAGACAAGTACAACCATACAAGGCCTAAAAATGTGACATACCAATCAAGATACTGTAACCATTGTTATAAGGAAGCTCAACCAAGTATAGATAGCTCTCCTAGTTAGTCAATCTATCAATGACATACATCTACAACATGTCCTCTAACACTTGATTTACCCGCTCTATCTATCCATTAGTCTCAGGTGGTATGTCGAACTAAAATTTAGCTGGGCTCTGAGATCATGTTGCAATGAAGTCCAAAATGCAGAAGTCAATACATGATCTCAATCGGAGATAATCCTACATGGAATGCCATGCAATCTCACAATGTCCTGCATAAAGACTTTGGCTATAGATGTTGTCATATAGGATGATCACATAGAAGAAAAGTGTTCCACCTTGGTCAATCGATCAACATTAAACATGATAGAATCATGTCTACGAGGATTTTTTAGGCATACCTATGATGAAGTCCATCAATATTATATCCCATTTCTATGATGGAATAAGATTTGGCTGTAGAATCCTTGTTGGATGTTGATTTTATGCCTTAACCCTCTGACACTCTAGACATCTTGCCACAAAATCAGCAATGTCACGCTTCATACGAGACCAATGATATAGTTGTCAAAGATGTGTGCATCTTCTTGACACTAGGATGCACTAAATAAGGTGCATGATGAGCCTCATATAAGACCAAAGTATGAAGATCATCTAATGGTGGTATATATATCCAGCTCATGTGACACAAAAGACCATCCAACTCTAAAACATAACTTAAAAATATACCCTGCAAATGTCTTCCTGACTCAATCTACACCCTTCCAGAGATTGCAAGATAATTTAACCTAAACATAATACTGAGTTGATGATTTTTTTTTAAGTTTACACAATAGAAATGTGGAATCAAGAACAACATAAGATAAACATATTGATAAAATAATAAGTGCAGTTAACAATCACAAGGGTTTGATGGCATGGAGTTAATTTCAAGTTATCTAATCTACAAAGAACAACCTTAAAGTAAACTTACATGTAAACATATTACAACTGAAACTTAGGATACAATTTCATATAAAAAGATCATAGATATAATTGATACTCATGATATAAATAATAAGCCACCATCCATTTCACAAGTTGCAGGGTATGCAGTAATGAATAACAATACATAACATCTCCTAAATGGATGTGAACAAACAAATGAATATGATACAAATATACATCTCATGATAATCAACAAGGCTCTAATGAATAATAAGAAGATATAACAACATCAAGGATCATCCAATCATATAATCATGAACATCATAATCTTAATGGTAATAGAATTACTACCACCCAACCACGTGGAAACCTAAGGTCCACCCCAACGTACTAAGGAAATAAACACCAGACCCACACAAATAGGTATACAAAAGAAAGAAGGAATAATGAAAAGGTACACAAGGTCATAAAATAGGTGAACATGAAGATCCTAGAAGCTCACTATCACAATAAGATTCTACACACTACCAGAGGCACCCAACACTCGTAGGAAACCTAAGATGTAAATAGGAAAGTGGCATCACATATGTAAAACCCTTGGGGTGATCTCATTGGAATCCATCCCCAGAGTGTGATCATATGTGGAATCACTAATCCTTTCATGTAGGAAAGGAAACCAATCATGCCATACCTAAACATCCCTTGGATGGGAAAGAATCTTCTCCCACTCCCATACTTAGCTTGTACTAGCGCCCAAGGAATGGATGAGGATTATCTTATTAATGCTTACCAATACCCTATAATTTAAATTAAGTTATCACTTATTAATCTTACTTGCAAAGGATACCTAGGTAGCTAGTTTAGGGCTCCGACGCCTCCAAGGAAAGCCACTTCCCCTCTAAACATCTAGATAACCTACCCTAAGCTCAAGGATCAAAAGTAAACACAAATGTAATAATGGTTCTCAAATTGGTTCCCTATTACAACAGGAACAAGGTAGTTCTCAATAACCATAACATCACAAATTCTCAAGGTTGATCAAATCCACATGAGCTCAAACTAACTACATGGTCAGATAATGAAAATCAAAACCATAATAACTTTCATGAAATAAGTAACTGAAATATACATGCAATAAAAAAACCCGAGCCTCTAGTAAACAATCCATAAAGTCAACTTAATTACCCAAAATAACCACGATAGAATACCAATATAAACATATCCCATTATTGTAGTGAATGAAAACAATGCATCTACATGTCCATGCACTAAGAAAGAAAATATATCATCCCAAACAATCAATGGAATCATTACAGAATGTTATACCCATATATTCATCCATCACAATAATTGTAAATGGTACTCATATAGAAACAATATTCTTAACCGTGTACACAACATGCTTTTTTTATTGACCAGGAATATACTGATACCTTTGTACTTTGCTTTAACAAAAATATTGTTGTCATAAAGTAAATATTTAATGAAAACAATGTCTCTAGAAATGTGTTCCATACAAGGTTGTGGGAAGAAGAGCACATAATAAAAAGATAATAAATTTTGACAGTTTTTTTCTTTAAAGATCTCCTTTTATGACAATGACCAAACTAATGGAAGAGCATATCTTTGGAAATAAATTTAAGGAAATCAAGTTGTCTCTTCATTCCCACCTTTCTAGTCTAGCAATGCATGTTGGCCTACCTTCAATAACCGTTTCAAGGTATGTGATAATTTTACAAGTGGTACTCTTTTCATTTTAAAATATTGCTTCCTTTCTTAAATACTTCCTTACATTTTAATGCTTCTCTTCATCTTCATAATTGTTCTCTTTACAAGCATAATATTTCCAACATGTTAAAATCTAATCATTTGTGTTTTGCATTGCATTGTTCTTCTTGCTATGGGCACTACCTTAATCAATGCAATATAATACGCAACAACACCTGTCAACATCTATGTTCATAGTCACTACTCTGCAAAGAACTTTTGTGCAGATAACAACTTTCACTTTAAGAAATTCAATGTTACAAACTTTTTTTTTGTCCTCATTTATTACTATCCATCTCTAATCATCTGTGTTTTGCATTGCATTATTCTTCTTGTTGCTATGGACACTAGCTCAATCAAAGAAATACAATACACATCAACACCTGCCAGCGTCTGTGTTCACAGCCACTACTCTACAAAGAACCTTTACACACATAACAAATTTCACTTTAAATAATTCCACACTACAAACTTCTTTATGCTAACAACAATTTATTATCAAAAGACCAATAATTTTCAAATCACCGATGCTTGGCTCCTGGAAAATAGTCATCTACATTTTACTACCTTCGCTTATAAATAGGATCTTGACTAAATTTGGGTGATTACTAATAATGATATTTAATTTTGACATGATTATATCATTTTTTGTCATTCTTTACTATTACTTTGAGTAGTCCTCCAAAATTTCTCAAAGCCTTATGTTTTCATGTGTCATTTACCAATGGGTGCACTTCCTTCAATGCGCATACCATCCACAATACAACATTAAACATATGCAAGATGCATCAAAATATTTACTATTTTTATTCAAGGTATACATGAAATATTCAACGTCATCCACTATCATCCTTTACTTACTGATCATTAAATGTTATGCATCATACATTTTGCTGCTACAAAATGGAATCAATTGTACCACTAGTTATCTCTATGAGAAATGCATTCACAATTGGTGCTGCAAAATGGAATCAATTGTCCATCAATTGTACCACTAGTTATCTCTATGAGAAATGCATTCACAATTGGTGTTGCAAAATGGAATAATTCATCAAACAAATTATATGTGGTAAACATCAACAAATATTCACAATGTTTTTTGTTCTAATTGCTTTTTAGTTGCTCACAAAAATATGTCCTTTTCTAAACTTATATGACTCTTCTTATTAGCCTTTCTCTAAAATTCTCATCTATCATGTTTGATTTCTACTACACTCCCAATATCACACAATACAACAAGATTGGCACATAAAGAAACCATTACATGTAGTGTTCAATATTTTGTTTTCTAATTATCTTAATATTGGCATTGCCAATTCCTTTAATATTTCTAAAATAATATGCCTTTTCAAATTCGTTGCACAGTAATAAGTTGATGGAAGAAAAAATAAACTAACTCACCACAACTTTTTCATGCATTTCAATTTTTAAATGTACTCGACAATGTCTTTTCAGCCCAAATACGCGAGTATTCCTCATACAATACTATTCACATAATTAATTGAAAACATTAAAAAAAAAAGAAATATCATCTTCTTGTTTGTCCACTACTAGCTTGCCAAAAAAGAAGCTTGATCCATTAATTGTCCACTATCTACATGACAAGCTCATTCCTTTTGCGTTTGTTTAAAATTTATAAATGACAAAAATGAACAAATGATGTTCCAAGATCTAATTTGGAAAATCCAAAGTACACATATGCTCCTCGATAGCTACAACAAACACATTTTTGTAGCTTGTTCACAAATATAGTTGGCCATTGTCACATTATTTATTCATTTGTATTAATCATCTATGTTGTCTATAAATTGTGAAATAAATGTAGGAGGGATGTTTTCTCATGACTAGAGTGCACAATTATCTGATATTTCCTCAAAACTTATGTTCACTCTAATCATTCCCTTTTTCATACAACACCTCCACTTCTTGTCACTTAGAAGAAAACATAATGTACATGAGGATAACCAAAACATCATTCGCATAGGAAAACCATCAACATTTTCATAGCTTCTAACTTTGTAACATTTGTTCTTAGGCTATGCATTAGTAGTCTCCCAAGCCGCTCGAGAGGGTGTATAGAGGTAAAGATTTATTTTGATGCATCTAAGGCCCCACAAGAGTTCTTCTCTCAAAACAACTACATCCAAACTTAGCATGATATATGTACCACAAGCTAAGTGTGCATCTAAGGTACCTCGATCCCATGGATTTGATGGGTATGTACGTAGCCTAGAAAGAAACCAAAGCTTCCAATGTTCAGGTGTTTTGGATATAGGTTGAGATTTTCCCTCCTCAACTTTAGTACTCAATATTATTTCCATTGACATCAAAAAATACTCTTTGTTGCTCACCTCATCCACTTTTTTAAAAAATCTATATTTTTCTTCCAAAATTTTGGTTGGTTTGTTCTTTTTTGTTTTCTTTCAGGTGTCAATCTAATAGCTTCTCTTCAAGATTGCAACTCCAACATTCTACCTCCACTATCTGATCCTTCTCTCAAACTCAACTGTATGCCTAAACAACAAGCTATTGCTTTTTTTTTTCTCTTTCTCAGTCTTTGACTTTTTCTATCTTCCAAGATTCCTCTTCTACATCAAAATTCATTTGTTTGCAATGCTATCAACTATACAACTACTATTTATTCTTTTCTTTTTGTGGGTTCCATGGGTTCTGCACACCATCGATGTTGGCCACCGCATGTTACCTCTCTTCCACTCAATATTGGATTTTATAAATTATCAAAATGCAGTCATTTGTTTCATTGGTTAAAAAATTGTGTATAGTACCATTCTAGTCAACTTTGTTTGTTCCATACACTAACAAAGGGATCTTCCCACATATAATAAAATTAATCATTACTTCAACTTCATTGTCTGCTACTATTACACATCATCATTTCCTTGGTGGTTATATGTTTCATTTTAAAATATGTGTTTGTTTCTCTATGACTAGAACAACAATTTTTCAACAACTCCTAATTTATAACTATGTCAATACTTCATTTTAAAATCCACGTCTATGTTTCTCTATGACTACAACAACAAATTTTGAGACTATGACAACAAATTTTGAATAGCTCCTAATTTATAACTATGCTAAAATATATTAACTACTAACTTTCCCACTCTTTTATAGTCATTTGCATTACAAATCTTATAAAAATATCATATTGTCATCTAAACAAATATTTATACAAATATTATTTCAAATAACACCTGCTTACATTTAACTCATTTGCATTACAAAGTTTATAACACTGTCATGTTTTCAACTTTCATTTTAAAATCTATGTGTTTGTTTCTCTATGACTAGAACAACAAAATTTCAACACCTCCTATTTTCTAACTATGTCAATGCTTCATTTTAAAATCTATGTCTATGTTTCTCTATGACTACAACAACAAATTTTCATCTAAACAAATATTTATACAAACATTCTTTCAAATAATACTATTGGAAATAATGGAATGGTGTACTAAGATGGCGTTGGAAATGAGTTGAGTAACTAAGAGGGGGCGGGTGAATCAATTACCACAAAAACAAATCCAATTCCCTTAGATGTATTAAACAAATTTGTCACTATTGCTTGGTTAATACAAATATTCTACTGTCACTCGATTAACATAGAAAATCTTAAGATATTAACTGTGATTATCCTTTAGTAATTAATTGCATAAATATAAACCATAAATCAAATAACATGTATATAGATAACACCAAGATTTAACATGGAAACCCAATATGGGAAAAACCACCAATTGCAACTAGTCACTATTTTTTACTCTTCTGAAGTGAGCCCTGTTAGGAGCCAACCCTATTAAAGGTTACAATAACACACTATTAGGTGTGACCCTGTTAGAGGATTTAATCACCATGTAAGGAGTGACCTTGTTAGAGGTCTTCAAACACTTCAATGCAGAAATGTCACCTTGTGAGAGGATTTACAAAAGACTATTAAGTCTACTTTGTTAAGAGATTTTGATCACTGCTACAATTGCTAGAAAGTAACAATGGATTGACCTATTTTGATAAGAAACTATCTTTGTTGATTCAGATATCTTTTCTGGATTTAATTACTTGATCCTCATTGATCAGATATTATGTTACAGCTTTGTGTGTTATGTCCTCAATCAAAATCCCATCTGATTTCACCTTCACTCTTCATGTCAAAAACACATATCTTACTTTCTTGCTTCTCAGTCTTATTCAATCCAAACTTGACCGTATATATGTGTGTGTGTGTGTGTGTGTGTGGTAAGCCTTGTCAAATGGGCCTTAATAACCTTCCAAATAAATAATGAAACTCATGTATGTCGGCTGCATATAACCAATTAAATATAAAATGTAAACTATTGTTAGTCATCTGACACTAACTATTTAACTCGGTCAACATTGAAATCCTTCAACGCCGACCAACACTGTAATGCGGGCTCGGTTAGAACTAAAAATCATTGTGGTCCTCTTCAATGCCCGAGAGTTCTTGACATCAACTGATTGTGCTCCGATAGGATTAGAAATTTGTGTAAACATCATTATACTTGTGTAAACATCAATGACAATACACAATTGAATAATTGTCATCAAGAATCTCCCTCTTTGGCATTGATGGAAACACAACATGTCATAGTACAAACAATTATAGAGAAATAGAAAAGAGAATGAAACTTTTATTAATGTCCTTAGCTTCATTCTGATTCTCATCCAAAAAATCCCTTTGTCATCACAGTCTCTGAAATACAGATTTCTCCCTCTTACATCATTCTTTGTTTTTGATAAAATTTATCCTTCAGTAATATTTATGACATGAATAGCTCTTCCTCTTTGACAACCAATGCCAAAGACACCATCTGATAAATAAATCCAATGAATTTTTAATGTACCTTTTTGTACTGATTCATATGCAATAAGCTCTAAATATCAGCATCAACAAGTTAAGCCTATTCTGTAGCTCGGTTGATGCATCACTAAACTATGTTTTAGTCATCCTCAGTTAGGGGAATCACCCCTAGCTTTCCTCTAAGATACAAAAATGCATCCTAAGGTAATGGTTTTGTGAATATGTCTACAATTTTTTCTTTAGTATTCACATATTTCTATCTTACTTCCTTGTCTTGAACCAATTCCCTCAAGAAATGATACTTTATTGCAATATGTTTACTCTTAGTATGCATCACAAAGTTCTTTGAAATGTTAATAGCACTGGTGTTGTCATAGTAGATTATGATTGGTTCTTTGATTTCTTCCTTCATACCTGACAACAATTGTTTGAACCATATGATATTTGAACAATTCACTACTGCAGCAACATACTCTGCCTCTATTGTAGACTGAGAAATGTAGTTCTCTTTCTTGCTTGTCCAGGAGACTAACCTCTTTCCAAGAAATAATTCTCCACCACTTGTGATCTTTCTGTCATCAACACCTCCAGCCCAATCAGCATAAGTAAAAGTCTTCAAATCAAAGTTTCCTCTTTTCTTATTCCATAATCCATATCTGTAGTACCCTTAAGATATCTCAGAATCCTTTTGATAGCCATCAAATGATTCTCTCTACGATTAGCTAAAAACCTTGTAACAATACCAACTGCTAATGCAATATCAGGTCTAGTGTGAACAACATATTGAAGTTTACCAATCATGGATCTGTAGGTAGTCTAGTTTACTTCCTTTGAATCATCATCCTTAGACAAATTATGTCTAGTAGGCATAGGTGTTTCAACTGGTCTAGAGTCTTCCATCCCAAATTTTTTCAGTATCTCTTTGATGTATTTAGGCTGGCTAATGTAGATACCATCCTGATGACATGTAACTGATTGAATGTTTGAAGATGCTAAGTTCATGATCATGCAAGGCATTAAATCAATTAATGCATTGTATTTTCATTGATGTCAACTTGATATAATTTGTATGGTCATAGAAATACTGCCAAAAAGACTTCAAAGAACTAATGAATCAAGGCTATGCTATCAGTAATGCATACAAGTCAAGTATTCACTAAGTGACTACATACATTGATGGAATGCACACCGACGGTCAAAGTAAAAGAGCAGAGTCACAGTGTTACCTGACAAGCTAATGCACAACATTACCGACGAGCAAAGTTACAGTGTTACCCGATGAGCAAAGCACAAAGTAACCCGATGGAGAGAATTTCAGTGTTGCTTGACGGAGAAGACAAGGACGGAGATTCCGATGACAACTAAAGTCACACCGATAGAACAGTCAGTTATCATCGATGACTAATTGAAGTGTTGACCGACAGAATAGAGAGTTTAGAAAATGACAAAATGCTTAGTTGTCAAGAAGCTAAAGATAGAATTAACGAATACTTATCATTGTTTTAAACATCCAGATAAAGTCGGAGATAAGTAATTGATTTAAATCTGATTTGTCCAGTTGGCAAGAAGATCTTTGAGATAAATCAAGAGTTTTCTTTAAATCCATTGGCGAGAATTGTGGAACATGCCAAGAATCAAGAAAGCCAAGAAAAGGGGAAATCATGTCTATATAGAGACAAACCCAATTCATTACGAATTGGTGTGTGGGGTGAACAAGATAATAGAGGAAAGATGCTAAAGAAAATCTAAATGAGAAGAACGTCTTCTTTTAGTCCTGATCAACAAGTTGAGGAAAGAGCAAGATTTTGTAGACACCGATGAATAGTGAGATAGCATCGTAGAGCAGAACAGTGTGGAGAAAAGGTATAAATGATTATATTGATCAGAGAGGTAATGGACTTATAATAGATCTGAAAATTTGCAATTGAGTTGTATGTATGAACAAATCATTAGTGTTTCAGTTTAACCATTGAAGCATCAAGTATCTTAACTGAGCAGAACTTAAAAGTCTTTTACAATTGAGATACATCCCAAGGAGTATCAAAAAGTTTGATCACAAAAGTAGCATTGGATATGACCGATACCTATTGATAGGCCAAGTGAGTGTTTGATCAAGGATGGTAGCATTAGATGTCAGATACTAGATGACAAACTATATGCCTCTTCTTCGTGATCCATGGTTCCCAAGCTTTCCAAAGGCAAGGGTTAGTAGCAAAGGTTTGACAAATGATATAAATCAAGTACACAATAACTACTAAAATGAATAACCTAAAACATAATAAATAAAATGTACAAGCAAGAGAAAGGAAAACAAATAAATGCAAACCCCATGATGCTTGAAACTTCTATTGTTTCTCTCTACTCCTTCTGAAATGTTGTTCTTGATGCTCAGTATTGGGGTGGGCAGCGTCTATGACTTGAGAAGTGTCGAGAATTTGCTAATTGAAATGAGTGTGTGATCGCAAGATGGCTTGAATGCTAGAACCAAACTGACATAGTAATGGCACAGGAGAGCTTGAAATCCTAGATCCTTCAAATGGTTATGAAGGGTTTATTATATAGGAATTGGTGATGATATGAACGGTTGAGATCAATCCCAGAGATAGGGAGATGAATGGTTGAGATTAAAAGGAACTGGAGAAGCCATCAGTAAACTCCACCTCTTCAATTGGTAAAGAGGAGATAGAGTTTGGTTGACAGAAGAGCTAATTGTGAGTTACCTTTTTGAACTGAAGAGGTGGGTGAAGTTACCCATGTGGACTGGAGAGATGGGTGGAGTAACCCATGTGAGCTGATTGGAGTTATCTCTTTGAAGATAAATGAATA